>OY757556.1:1431561-1464165 GCA_963584105.1 Alviniconcha strummeri
TACCAACTGTACGTAAACCGATTTGTTTGAGGTGCATGTTGGAAAGTTGACAACTGTTGGCATGATTGAGGTGAGACGTTGTATAAAATGATGGAATAGTTGCAGGTCAGTCGTCATTGGTTCCTGTGGGGAACACATTACTGATTTTTACGCCAATGCGAAAAGCAACAAGGGAGGCAAAAAATACATTCATGTTTCTTTTGGAAAATAGAATTTGATTTGCGTAACACAGAAAGCCTCCCGATTCGGTAAATGTGATGTTTACGTGTAAGGTCCTTGCGGAGATTTCCCCTGCAAGAGCAACGTGTACGACATTAAAATAACGTTTGTTTTTGAAGTAAAACCTGCCCTGCAGGGCTGGTTACAGAATTTGCAATCATTGTATCAGCTCGAAAGGTGAGTGTGGTTGCCCAAGTAGTTGCCTAAAATGTGAAGGAGAAAGAAATGGAAGGGTAGAAAAAAGAAGAAGAAGATGCAAACATGCTGAGCGAAATAGGAATTTTAGCTCTATTCAGCAATTTCAGGAGTTGTGTGGGAACTCCCGAACAGAGCACCAGTTTTGTTGTTTGCTAAATCCCCAGCTGAATCCTAGAATTGTCTGTGTGTACAGTTGGGGTATATGTTAATTATTATATTCTGTGTGGCACTTTAGTTTTGCATTATTTCCCCAGTAATAACTAATATTCATGATACACTGCAATGTGGCAACTGGCATGACATATAATTTATAAACTGTGATTATTTTGGACACTCCAGTTTAAATATAAATTAAAATATAATAAAAGGCAAATGTTGCATCATATTCATAATAGGAGTCTGCCACTCTTACTGATGTTGACATATATATCAGCTTTCAAGGTCACAGAAGCTTGATCTTTGCCAGTGTGGTGTTGCAATAAAAGTAAACATGTCCCCCCCCCCCCCCCCCACCCCTTTTTTCTTCTTCAACAAATCAAGTAAATGAGAGATGAGGTGGAGTACATCTGGGCCTTTGTGAATGCATATTATTAATTATACCATCTTGAAGTGAAGTGAAATGAACTTACTGAATCCAAATCAGCAAATTATTTTTAATTTAACAAGCAAAACTCTAGTCAGAGTCGGAGCCTGAGTGAATGAATTCCAGCAGAGGCAGTTTGTGGTACACCATATAAGTATTATATTTATAACCTCTCTTGTTCACTTTCCTACCTGTTCCACACTGCTAAATTTGAGCTACAGGAAATTCTTTCTGGTTTTTAACTTTGCACACCGATGTTGCGGCATGCGATTATACCTGGAATGTTACAAACACTGTAATTTAGTGTAAAGCTGAGAGTCTGCAATAAAAGTAGTACCCGTGTCAGCAGTGCACTGCACCCTGTGCTCAACCAGTTTACTTGCAACTGTACAAGCTACTGAGTGATAACCCCGTCATACTCTTAATCCTTTTCACTTTGTAGACTCAAGGCATTCTCTCCTGTCAATAGCATCATTGCCTTTTTCTGTGTCGATCATCTCTGTTACTCTTTGACTGTGTTACTGTTAGTGTTAGACTGTTACTGGTGTAAGTGAATGTTACCATTTTCTACACTCAATTTTTCCCCCCCTACATGTCAGTGATGATAAAACAAAGTTTGTGTTCATTTTTTATTATTTTTTTTTCTGTGTAGGCTGCCAGACCAAGGCAATGTGGGATTCAACATCCAATTCTGAGAGTCTGACTGGAGAGCCAACCATTACTTCTGCTCCTCCCTTGATTCTTCTTCAGTCTGAAGACAGGGGTGGGGATCAGGGAAAATTGTCTGATGCCGATGGTGCCACAGCGGGTGTCCAGGAAACGAGCGAGAGCGCAGCCGCAGATACCTCCACACCTTGCCCCCCACCGCCGCCCAGCCAGAGCCTTGTTCCTTCCTCTCACAGCTGGAGCAGTGCTGAAGGTCCCAGCTGTGCTTCCACAACTCCGCCCTTGCCTGACGAGTGGAATCTAGATCAGGTCTTATCTGAGGTGGGGCTCGCTCTTGAAAGTGCATAATTTGAATGAATGAAAGCATCCATGCCAGTTGATCGGTCATTTTTTTTCTGTCTTCCAGGTTGTATCGCCCTGATCTAACTGTAATGGTTGACTGGGCGTAAAACACCAAATTATTTACTTACTTCCCACTCCCAGGTTGAGCAAAGCAGGGGCTCCTTAGTTACAGCCTGTTACAGGCTGTTAGTGTTACTGTTACTGTCCAGCCTGTCTCAGTGTCTGTGGCTCTGATTGGTTGAAACAATGAAAGGGATCACCCATTCAGGCATCTGCTTCATTGGAGAAATCATCTGCACGCATTTCTACTTTGACTCTGAGTCGTATTTTATGTTACATTTGATCTTGTAGTTAGTTAATTGCATTATGCCTTTATTGTGTCAGGTGTAGCCGCAAAAATGTGGGTAGGGATCATGAAAGTCTGAATGTGTTTGAATTTTCAAACTGCTCACGACAGGTTCATCATGATGTGTTTTGATTTTGTTCCTTTTTGCTCTAGTCATGCTCTCTGTGTGTGATTTAAACTGAAGATGATATAAAGTCATTATCGTAATGCAGGATTTGACAGATCCATGAAAGATAAGGGGCAGTACCTACCTTCGGCATTAAAATGATAGAACAAATAGCAACTGTTTGCTGTCCCTGTTATGGTTATGTTTATAAATGTTTATGATTATGCCTATTGCTAGAGTTTGAAGCCATAGGGTCAGGTACAGGCTAATCCCTGAAACTGAAACTGTGGGAAAAAAGCATCACCATGGTGATTTTTTTTCTTCTTCTTTTTTTTGCAAGCTTTTTTTTTTAAATAAAAAAAAAGAAATGTTCTTTTGTTGTTGTTTGCGTGTTATATACATTAAAAATATTGTCTTCAGTGTCACAAAGATGTGTATTTTTGTCAAAACTGCTGTGTGATCTTGTTTTTAGTTTGTTGTTGTTGTAATTGTTGAGAGCATTGTCCACGTTCATGTTACACATTAACGTTAGCTCCGTTCATTGTAGTTGTCCACGTTCATGTTACACATTAACGTTAGCTCCGTTCATTGTAGTTGTCCACGTTCATGTTACACATTAACGTTAGCTCCGTTCATTGTAGTTGTCCACGTTCATGTTACACATTAACGTTAGCTCCGTTCATTGTAGTTGTCCACGTTCATGTTACACATTAACGTTAGCTCCGTTCATTGTAGTTGTCCACGTTCATGTTACACATTAACGTTAGCTCTGTTCATTGTAGTTGTCCACGTTCATGTTACACATTAACGTTAGCTCTGTTCATTGTAGTTGTCCACGTTCATGTTACACATTAACGTTAGCTCTGTTCATTGTAGTTGTCCACGTTCATGTTACACATTAACGTTAGCTCTGTTCATTGTAGTTGTCCACGTTCATGTTACACATTAACGTTAGCTCTGTTCATTGTAGTTGTCCACGTTCATGTTACACATTAACGTTAGCTCTGTTCATTGTAGTTGTCCACGTTCATGTTACACATTAACGTTAGCTCTGTTCATTGTAGTTGTCCACGTTCATGTTACACATTAACGTTAGCTCTGTTCATTGTAGTGCTCCCACCAGCAGTCATTTATTGATTATTCTACTGGCTTGTTTTCTTAGCGGGTGTTTAGCTGAGACTGAGAGTTCTGTTATAATTATATGAGTGTGGCACATAACTCAAATTAATCAGTATTAAGATAAATTGAATATTTTTCATCATTTTGTTTGTTTTTTGTTTTTGCTGTCTGTGTGCACTGTGCTGTGGCTTGTTTTTGCTGTCTGTGTGCACTGTGCTGTGGCTTGTTTTTGCTGTCTGTGTGCACTGTGCTGTGACTTGTTTTTGCTGTCTGTGTGCAGTGCTGTGACTTGTTTTTGCTGTCTGTGTGCAGTGCTGTGACTTGTTTTTGCTGTCTGTGTGCACTGTGCTGTGACTTGTTTTTGCTGTCTGTGTGCACTGTGCTGTGACTTGTTTTTGCTGTCTGTGTGCACTGTGCTGTGACTTGTTTTTGCTGTCTGTGTGCACTGTGCTGTGACTTGTTTTTGCTGTCTGTGTGCACTGTGCTGTGACTTGTTTTTGCTGTCTGTGTGCACTGTGCTGTGACTTGCTGTATCTGTAAGTGTGCCCAGATTGCACAGACATGAGAAGCAGACTTGTGATTTTCTGTTGTTATTGACTGACTGATATTTTGGAATCTGACGTCTGATTGCATGTGTGCACCTCAGTAAGGTGTTCTGAATTTCCTGAGTGCAAGGACTAAATCACTCGTACGAAGTGAGGAATGTGTGTCATGCTTTGCAGGACAAAAATCCATTCAGCGGACTGACAGATGAACACCTGAGCAGACTAGAAGATGTTCTGAGCAGTGAGGAAGTCCGCAACTTCTTGCAGCAGACCAGCCTGAGTGACCTGGACACAGGGCTCGGCGGGCCACGTCTTCCTGACTCTGGACAGCTATCGGACAACTCTCCCAAACTGGACTTGTTTGACAACCAGGCCAGTGATTCTAGCCTGCATGTTGACCAGACCCTTGCCCACCATTTTATTCAGGTTAGTACTTGTCTGTATGTTTGTGTGCGCGTGCGTGTGTGTGACTGATTGTGCTAGACATTTTTCAAACCAGCGTTGCATCTAAAACTACAACTACAATGTAAAAAAAAAAAAAAAAAAGGTGTTAAAAGTGATTGACAGAAACAGATGATCAGTGTTAGCAGTCGGCTACATGGCTGTCCATACTACTACTAGAGCTGTACTAGCAAACAGCCAGCTCTCTTCTCCACCTAGAACACATGCACACTCACTCTCTTACTGGGCTCCATTGTTTTTAGAATGGTCAAACAAAATAACGTACATCCGACTGGTGGCTCGTTCCTTTTCTGGTATATGCTGATCTTAATTGGTCAAATAACAGAAATTACCAGTTAATGCAAACCCTCTGTGTGCGTGTGTGTGTGTATGTGTGTGTGTGTGTGTGTGTGTGTGTGTGTGTGTGTGTGTGACTGTGACTGTGACTGACCAATATAGCAAGAAAGGGGAAGACTTTTGTACTAATTTTTGCTTGAGGCAGTCCTTGTTTGGTTTGGTTTTGTTGCCTTGGATTGTTTGTTGGTTCATCTCTGTGAAGGATTTTATTTTTTTATTTTTTTAAACAAAACAAAACAAAAACTAAGGAAAATGCATTCACCGAAAGAAAAGTGGAGATGGACGCAAAACAAATCTTTTGACACAAAATGTCATCAGGAAAACATGACGAGATTTGAATCATTCCAGCTCCTGTTTCTGTGGTCTTGTGGTGCTCTGTCAGCTCTGACACTCTTCAACTGATCAGCCAGAAGCTGGCAAAGACTACTAAATATTATCTATGATTAATCTTTGCAGTGAGCCATTCTGGCAGTTGTTAAAGAATAAAGGCAATAACTCCCCATGTGCATCCTTGCAGTTGCATTGGGTGTGGAATGTGCTATTTTTGCGTACAGTGTCTTTGCCATAACTTGTACTGCCATGGAGTGTGTACAGGGTTCGCACAGTCTTTGAAAGTTTGGGGAAAATGGGATAAGCTTTTCAAGGTCTTGGAAGTCTGTGAAAATTGAGTGGGATCTGTAAAAGTTTGTGAATTTTGTGGTCTTTAGAGCACTAGGGAAAAACAACTGCATTTCCTGAGACCAAACAGGAGTTTAAACCAAAAACAATTGCCGTGCAAAATCAGAAAGAATGCACTTCCTATCACTAGTACTATCAGTTTTGACTGATAGAGTGTGACGGCCATCAGCTACAGTAAGGGTTGTACCCCTTTACTAGATGTGTGGAAGAGTTGCGTACCTTCATGTTGCTTTTCCGCACCATATCGCAAAGGTTTGTGAAAAGTTTGAAAAAGATTTTTCTGTACGAACCCTGTGTGTATTAGATAACTGAATGCTATATACAGGTTGTTAAAGGATTGGTTTGACCTTGTTTGTTGCAGGACAGTGTTTGTGAGCACGAATTAGCTGTAATGGCAGCGGCATTCAGTGACCACGCTTACGCTCTTCCCTCTGCCACCACCGATGGGGCCATGTTTTCTCCTCGCAAGTCTGCCCGAATCAAGCAGCGCATGGATGACGGCAAGAATGCCTTTGAGTCGGACAGCGACTTTGAGTACTACCTGACTCCAAGACGAAATCAGAAAAGGGAGCAGTCTGAGCAGTCTGATGCGGAGAAGACGTCATCTCCTGCCCCATCTTCCCCGGCTCCTAGTACTGCCAAGAAAACCAAGCAGCCAAAACGGTATGTGCATCTAGACAAAGCATTGTAGGTGATGACATGAGGGTGGCCTTGGTATTTAGCCCTATGTGGTTGACCAGGCTCACCCTGATATAAACCTATGTGGTTGACTGGGCTGACCCTGATATAACCCTATGTGGTTGACCAGGCTGACCCTGATATATCCCTATGTGGTTGACCAGGCTGACCCTGATATATCCCTTTGTGGTTGACTGGGCTGACCCTGATATAACCCTATGTGGTTGACTGGGCTGACCCTGATATAACCCTATGTGGTTGACCAGGCTGACCCTGATGTATCCCTGTGTGGTTGACTGGACTCACCCTGATATAACCCTATGTGGTTGACCAGGCTGACCCTGATGTATCCCTGTGTGGTTGACTGGGCTGACCCTGATATAACCCTATGTGGTTGACTGGGCTGACCCTGATATAACCCTATGTGGTTGACCAGGCTGACCCTGATGTATCCCTGTGTGGTTGACTGGGCTCACCCTGATATATCCTGTGTGGTTGACTGGGCTCAAAGCACCAGCTAATGAATGCACCCACATGTTGGTGTACATGACTTGTCTTTCAGCCACACTGTAAGGAAATATTAAGTTTCTCAGTGGCTAATGTGTTCACAGTGCTGTAGATTTCTGTTAAGAACTATTATGGGCTGTTCATTTTATCACACTATTTTTGTTGTTGACAAAGTCATCCAGTTTGAGTCTGAATGAAGGCTTGGCCACCATATTTGGTGTAAGATGTTGTCTAGTCTAGTATGCTGTAGTATGCTGTCTAGCCCTGACTGACTGGCCACTGTTCATTCAGGCGCTCCACTCGCATTGTGGACATGGAGAACCGGGAGAAGGCGGAGAAGATCATGCAGGAGAACCGCCAGAAAGAGCTGGAAGCCAAGGCAGCGCTGCAGAAGCAGAAGGAAGGGGAGGAAACCAAGACAAAGGGGACAGCCGCGCAGAAAGAAGAGTCGGATTCCTCACCAGCAGAAGCGAAGCCCAAAAAGCAGCCCAAGGTATGCATGCTAAGCTCCTGTTACACCAGGAGCCCCCCCCCCCTTCTCTCCCCCCCCCCCCCCCCCTCCTTACTGTCCTTTATAAGATACGCATTGACTGCTTCTGTTTTCTTTTCCAATGCTAGTCATAATTATGAACTGATCAAATGTTCTGCTGCTTTATTTGCTGGTTGTATGCTTATAATGTGTAACTGAATGATACATAGCATGTGTTCATCTGGCGCTGTGAACACGCTATGTTTGTGTGGAAATTCTCATGTATAATGTTTTACACACTCATTCATGCCTATATGTGTGTACATAATGCCTGTAATTTGATATCCACTCGTCAGTAGCTTAGCAAGGACTAGTTGTTAGACATGTTTTTGACTGAACCTAAACTACAATCCTTGTAAAGTAGTTTTCGAGTTTGAGTTCAAGTTCGAGTATAGGTGGCCAGTCAGTTCACCAGTTTGTGTTGTTCATGAGCAAGAGATCACAAGATCCAAACACATGAAAGTTCAAAATAATGCTATTTCTGAGGACAAAACACAACATGCAAATTTTGGGGGGTCATCCCCTTTATCAGGCTACAAAACAACACTTAACAGTTAAACAGTGAAAAATGGTGACACATAAGCCACTTACTGTTTTTGGTTGAGCTATGTTCAGAGTGCTAGCAGTCATTCTTGTTTATATTTTTTAAAGAGATTACATAAAAAGAATGTATTGGATTGTGCAAAACACATGCCAGTTTTTGGCCGAGGCTTTGCAGATGAAAGAAATGAAATCACTTTGCTTTCAGTCAGCTCAGGTCTTGCCAAGATCATCTGGGCACGACTTAAGCCAACCAAAAGCAAAATGATTTTATTTATTTCTCATCGTTTGTTGATAGAGCAACAAGAAAAAAAGCGGTCTGCCTTGAAAATGTGGTCATTGTTTTGTATCGTCCTGTCAAGAAAAACAAAACAAAGTCCAAGACTGCTGTCCATTGTTCATGCAGACAACTGAACAGATTGTATTCCCACATTTTGAATGCATTGCTGTTTGTTTGCTTGTTTTTCTCTCCTTGAATGTGCGGAAATGACCAAATTCTGGGTGCTCATTAGCTCCGTCTCCCTGCCGATCTGTTGAAGGTTGCATAAAATGTTAACATCCTCCTCTGCTGTGCCATTAACATAACAGGTGGCACTGTTTCAGAAGGGCACGGCGGCAAAGGGCAGCGCAGACAGTCCCGACGGAGAGGAAACCGCAGAGGACAAGGAGGAGAGCGATGCCAGCAGCAAAGCAAAGACGCCGGGTGGCAAGGCCCGAACCAAGGGCACCCCACCGGGGACCAAAGGAAAACCAGGCAAGAAGAAAACCAATGCTGCTGCAGGAGAGGAAGCTGAAGAAGGGAGCGCCAGCACTACCTCCGAAAAGCCGACCGAGGCATCCCCAAAGCGGGGCCGGAAACCGCTGAAGAAGAAGATGAAGAAGGGTGGCGAAGCGGGCTCTGAATCTGCAGGGGAACAGGCGAAGGAGGGGGCGGGCAAGGCTAGTGCCAAGAAACAGGCCAAGGGCACCCTGAAGGGGAAAAAGGGGACGGCGCTGCAAGCGGCCAAGGTTTCCCAGGGACAGCATCCGCAAGCAGCCAAGGTTTCCCAGGGACAGCATCCGCAAGCAGCCAAGGTTTCCCAGGGACAGCATCCACAATCGGCCAAGGTTTCCCAGGGACAGCATCCGGAGGACAGCAGTGAGGAGGACGACATTCCTTTGCAAGCCATTGCCAAAACCCACAAGGTACTGCTGCCGCTGGATTACCTGTTGTTAAACTGTCTCTTCTTTTTGTTGCCACAGTTACCTGTTGTTAAACTGTCTCTTCTTTTTGTTGCCACAGTTACCTGTTGTTAAACTGTCTCTTCTTTTTGTTGCCACACTTACCTGTTGTTAAACTGTCTCTTCTTTTTGTTGCCACAATTACCTGTTGTTAAACTGTCTCTTCTTTTTGTTGCCACAATTACCTGTTGTTAAACTGTCTCTTCTTTTTGTTGCCACAATTACCTGTTGTTAAACTGTCAATTACCTGTTGTTAAACCTCAATCCATGAGTTACTGCTGCTGGTGGATTACCTGTAGTTAAACTCTCTCTTCTTCTTGTTACCTCACTTCATGAGGTACTGCTGCTGAATTACCTGTTGTTAAAATTCTCATCTTTTGCCCTAACCCATAAGGTACTGCAGGATTACCTGTTGTTAAAGTTCTCTTCTTGCTGTGTACCCGAACCTGTAAGGCAAAGCAGGATAAATTACCAAGTGTAGTTAAAATTCTGCCTTCCTCTGTTTCTCAAACTCGCAAAGTAATTCTGGATTACCTGTTGTTAAAATTCTCTGCTTCTGTTGCCAAAACCCACACAGTGCTGCTGGATTACCTGTTGTTAAAATTATCTCTCCATCACCCAAAACCCAGAAGGTAATGCTTGATTACCTGCTGTTGTTAAAATTCACTCTCAATTGCCCAAACCACACTGTACTGCTGGATTACTGGTGATTAAAATTCTCCCTTGCTGCCAGAACTCACACAGTTCTGCTGGATTACCTGTCATTAAAATTCTCTCTCACTGCCAGAACCCACAAGGTACTGCTGGTTTTCTTGCTGTGAAAATTCTCCCTCTGTTGCCAAAGCACACAAGGTACTGCTGGTTTTCTTGCTGTGAAAATTCTCCCTCTGTTGCCAAAGCACACAAGGTACTGTTGGTTTTCTTGCTGTGAAAATTCTCCCTCTGTTGCCAAAGCACACAAGGTACTGCTGGTTTTCTTGCTGTGAAAATTCTCCCTCTGTTGCCAAAGCACACAAGGTGCTGCTGGATTACCTGCTGGTAGCAGTCTGTTTTTGCCTGAATTACCAGTTGTTAAATTGTCTTTCTGTTGCCAAAACACAAAACACTGCTGGTAGTAGTCTGTCCTTGCCTGGATTACATGTTGTTAAGATTCCCTCTCTCTCAGATGTTTCTGCACATTTGTAGGAACTCTGTGAAATTGCATTAATCAATTGCTTTTTCATGTGTGTAATATCTGTTTGTAGCATAGTCGTGCTTGTATGTGTTTGTAGTATGGCAAGGACTGGCTGTTATAGTGTTAGGTCCTAATGCTACTATCCTTGAGTAGGACAGTTTTTGAGTTTGAGGTCTGATTGCAAAATTGACTGTTCACTTAGATGCCAGATAGATACACATTACTGAAAGCAATTGGCCTACTTTGTTTTAGCCTATGTGAGTCCTGTGTATTTAATATGCTGTGTATAAAAGTGTTCCTACATTTATTCTCTCTCTTGTTTTTTCAGACCTCGGATGCCAAAGTGGAAAAGATGGAAACGCCAGAACCCAAGAAGCATAAAAAATCAGACAGCGGGCAGCCCCCAGGCAAAGCTGCAGCCCACGCTGCAGCCAAACTGGCAGCCAAAAGGGTGCGCATGAAGAAGATGCACGTCAAGGTGGAACAGAGGCACCGATCCGTGTTGGCGAGCAGTGAAGGGAAGGAGAAGAAAGGGGAGGGCCACAAGAGCGGTGGGCAGCAGCGCTGCGGGTCCAAAGGGGACGGCAGTGAGGCAGCAGGCAAAGCGCCGGAGAGGGTCGGAGACAAAGGGAAGGGAGCCGGCAGCAACAGCCATGCTGAGGATGCCACGCCGCCTGCAGTCAAGCCTCCAAAGCACAAACACAGGAAGTCGGAGGAGGTCATCATAGATCCCAGTGTCACTGACCTCTTCAAGCCGGATGGCGTCATTCCCACCGAGCATGCGAAGAAGGAGGTGGAGACCAGCGAGCTGGCTACCAAAGAGTCAAAGGACTCAGCACCAGTGGGTGGAGGTGTAAAACAGGATGCTCACAACAGCAGGAACGCAGTGGGTGGAGGTGTAAAACAGGATGCTCACAGCAGCAGGAACGCAGTGGGTGAAATGCCCCGGGGGAGGAGCCAGTCTGTGGAGGGCAAGAACGGAGTGGGCGGAACAGGAACCCTTCCGAAGCGAGCCCTGTCCGTGGAGGGTCCCAAGAACTGGGGGGATGCGGGACCTGACAAGAAGGGGGATCATGCACACCCGGTTTCCCACGTCAAGCAGCCTGCCGCGCCCCAGCTTGCCAAACCAGCGGCTTCTGGCACCGAGCAGAAAGCGGCGGCGGAGGAGAAGCAGTCAGGCCAGACTGCAGCGGCAAGTAGTGGTAGTAGCAGTAGCAACAAGGAAACACCGCAGCCCGTTGTGTACGTCAGCGTCAAAGCTGAGAAGGGGCAGGTGAAAGTCGTTCACACCAAGCAGATGCAGTCGCATGAACTGTCGCTGGAAAAGGGGGGGCAGAACTCTGGCCATTCTCAGCTAAAGAAGGAGCTGAAAGCGTCTCTTTCCCAAGGAGTGCAGGCGAAAAAAACCGAAGGTGCTCAGCACGTTGAGGAACAGACGCCTTCTCATTCTCAGCATAAAGAGGAGCCTAAAGTTAGTTCGTCACAGCCGAAAGAGGAGCGTAAGTCCATTTTTGAATTGTTGGCCAAGCCAGAAGTGGCTGAAGAGCGTGCGAAGGATTCCGCAGCAGGCGCGCAGCATAAGAAGGAGAGAAAGGAAAGTGCAGAGAAGAAACACACCAAGACCCACCGGGAGAAAAGAGGCTCTAAAGATGGTGAGTGCCAGAGTTTTTATGCATGTGAAACTGGGACTTAGCAATTGATCAGTGTTTATATTGATACAAAATACTTCCATTGAAAACACGACATGCTTGCTGAAACTGTTGCACAGATCTTTTTCATTCCGTTTGTTCCCAGCTGCTTTTCTTGCTCGGATTATATATTACTGTATGGGCAGTTTTCTGAAAATTGGACAGCCATCGGTTGTTGATGGTGGCGGTGCCCATATTTTGAGCTGACGGTGGAACTCTTGGGTTGTTGCTTTGTTGCAGATGGCCATGACAGCGGAGACCTGAGCTACGAAGATGATGAGAACGACTCAGACTGGGAGCCAGCCAATGACACGGACACGTTGTACTGCATCTGTAGGAAGCCTCATGGCAACAGGTAACCACTCCTAATATGCAGAATTGAAAATGCCAGTGAAAAGAACTAAAGGAAAAAAAGGAAAAATGCCACGTAAAACAGGGTTTTATCGCTTGCAGTAGCTGGGCATGTAGGAAATAGTTTGCTAGCATGTGGTGTTCATCTGTAGGTGGTTGCTTAGCAAGAGATGTAAGTACTTATGCTAAGCGCAGTATGCAGTGAACTGCGTGTGCGGGAAACGCTCCAGCAGCAGTTTACTGTTCTTGTTGTGCTATCACCTGCGTTTGTAGGAAAAACCCTCTGTAACAAAAACCAACATAGCGTGTTGCAAATCACATCTACAGGAAACCTTCAGCAACATGTTAACATTCATAGCATGCCATCAACTTCATTTATAGCAAACCGCTTGGTGGCTAGTACTTGTCCATAGTTTGCAGTTTACTGGATCTGCAGGGCAACCCTTCGGCAAGAGGCGAGTGTTTGTCATGTCCAGAGAGTGAAATGCAGCTGTAGGAAACTACAGCACTAGGTAATTGTCCTTAGCCTCAGTGAACTGTGTAATGAACCATGCAGCAGCAGGTAATTGTCCTTAGCCTCAGTGAACCATGTAATGAACCATGCAGCAGCAGGTAATTGGCCTTAGCCTGCAGTGAACTGTGTAATGAACCATGCAGTACTAGGTAATTGTCCTTAGCCTCAGTGAACCATGTAATGAACCATGCAGCAGCAGGTAATCGTCCTTAGCCTGCAGTGAACTGTGTAATGAACCATGCAGCACTAGGTAATTATCCTTAGCCTCAGTGAACCGTGTAATGAACCATGCAGCAGCAGGTAATTGTCCTTAGCCTGCAGTGAACTGTGTAATGAACCATGCAGCACTAGGTAATTGTCCTTAGCCTCAGTGAACCGTGTAATGAACCATGCAGCAGCAGGTAATTGTCCTTAGCCTGCAGTGAACTGTGTAATGAACCATGCAGCACTAGGTAATTGGCCTTAGCCTGCAGTGAACTGTGTAATGAACCATGCAGTACTAGGTAATTGTCCTTAGCCTGCAGCGAACCATGTAATGAACCATGCAGCAGCAGGTAATGGGCTGTGGCTTGCAGATCACTGCATAAAACAAAAACCACTGGCAACAGACACATGAGAACAGCTGAGGGAAAGTGTCAGAGACGATTATCCCCATGGACAGCTGGATGCTGCTATTGCCAGTGGCAGTCACTGTACTTCATGTTTATTTGCAGGGGGGTACTCACTCATTTAATGTGAGAAGCCAGACATAGTTCTGAAAGCCTATCTCACACACACACACACGCACACACACACACACACACACACACACACACACATAAACACACACACACACACACATAAACACACACACACACACACACACACACACGCACACACACACACACACACACACACACACACACACATGCACGCACTAGCAGAAGAGAGTTGTTAGTTTGGGTGTTCTTTGGCATGTTCACCCTGGATACAATACGATAGTTGTATGTCACCGTTGGGCATTTAGCTCTCTGGTTGACGGGGTGTAAAAAAAAAAAAAAAGGTTCCTTCCTTCCTTCTTCAGCATGCTTTTTATTCAGCTTCAGGTCTAGCCTCATTGTGCCACGTAGTGCCACTTGACTTTTTGGGGCCCAGTGTTTTTAGGGACAGAGCGGTACTGGTGATGCCACATTCTGAGCCCAGTGTTTTCAGGGTGGGACAGAGCGGTACTGGTGATGCCACATTCTGAGCCCAGTGTTTTCAGGGTGGGACAGCGCGGTACTGATGATGTGACACAGGGAGGGCTGTTGCAGGTTCATGATCTGCTGTGATGGGTGTGGGGAGTGGTACCACGGGCAGTGCGTGGGGCTGTCCAAGCAAAAAGGGCAGCAGATGGAGCAGGAAAACAAAGACTACCTCTGTCCTGTCTGTTCAGGTGAGTTGTTGTCTTCATGGCCCAGACCCCCATGACAGATGTGTGGGTGTGCGTGTGTTTGTGTGTGTGGGGAGGGAGGGTATATTTGGACCATTGTGTCAGTCTGCCCATGTTGTATAACATCTTTTAAACTGCTAAACATTTATCTCTCTCCCTCCCAGCCTGCTGTCCCTTTCTATTTCCATCTCATTCTCCCCGCCCCGTACCCCCACCCCCACCACCTCACCTCTGTGGTGCATTTATTTAGCACAGTGATGGACGTTTGACCGGAAGCTTACGCCAAGATCTTTCGCTGTACCTTGGGGACAATAGTGACCGCATGAAGCGGTGTTCCTGAAGCAGAGAAATTGACGGTGGATAGTGACTGTCCTGCTCTTTGTCTTGCAGGAAAACCAGTGGAGGTGATAAGGTAATCAAACAGATGAGGACAAAGTGAAACAGACAGTGACTTGTGCTCTTTGTCTTGCAGGGAAACCATTGGGGCTGGTGGTGGTGGTGATAAGGTGATCAGAAAAGAGGAGGACAAAGTGAAGCAGATAGTGACTTGTGCTGTTTGTGTTTCAGGAAAATCAGTGGGCGATGATAAGGTGATGAAACAAAAGGAGGACAAAGTGAAGCAGATAGTGACTTGTGCTGTTTGTGTTTCAGGAAAACCAGTGGGCGATGATAAGGTGATCAGACAAGAGGAGGACAAAGTGAAGCAGATAGTGACTTGTGCTGTTTGTGTTTCAGGAAAACCAGTGGGCGATGATAAGGTGATGAAACAAGAGGAGGACAAAGTGAAGCAGATAGTTAAAAAGGTAAGACGGTGAAGTGAAAAGTACATGCAGTTGGAGTGTAAAGCCACACGGCACGTTTTGATTCAGTGTACGTCTGCTGGCCTCCAGACCATGTAAGTGGGTGTGATTTGCTGGGGGCCGTATGCGCAGGTGGGGGAGTAGACCCGCACGTGAGAATTATACACCTGCTCTTAAGGTGTGTGTCCTATTTTCCTATGCGTGGACAACGAGTATGATAAGCATTCACAGAGCAGGAGTAAACCTGTACTTGACAAATATGCACCGGCTCCAAGTAGCCCAGATACGACCCTCTGTGGTTGACTGGGCTCAAAGTGCCTCCTAGCCAACTAATCTTTAGAGTTTGTGTCATGTTTTTCTATGCATGGACCAAGATTAGGCCTACCCTGGGCTAAATTTGAGCATAACTCCCGCCGATTTCACTCCTGCAAAATTGCAGTGGCGACTGGCGACTCCGAGGGTGCTGCTGCAGTGCCATTTGTGGGCTGCAGCGGGCTGGCGGGCCAGTTTCAGTGTGATCACTGGATTAAAAGAAGCAAATAAGCTTGGTGGAGCGTGCAGTTTTCTCACAGCGTCTCCTTTGGTGGTAGATTGAATTTTCATTCTTTCCCCACGGAGCTCAAGTCACGGCTTTACATGCAGTGCACGTTCTTGTGTAAGCCATAGGAAACCAGGTTAACAGGCCTTTGGCTGTGATTCTTTCAGTAAGGGTCAGCTACTTTTGATTGATTGGTGTCTTTTATAGTTTTAGGCCGCCTCAAATCTTTTTTTCAGTAGTTTCATCTAGACATTGTAATTTTGTTTTGGCAAGTTTTTGTGCTTATTTTTCGCCTTTCTTTACTTTCTCTGTTTTGATAGCAACCCCAGGACCTGACAAATTGCCAACTTTCCATTCCCCATTTAGCCTGTCATTGTCAACAATTACCATGATAGTCTCATTAACAAAAACTAGACAATAAAAAGCAACAGCGTTTGAATATTTAGAATATATGTAGATATTAAAGAGGTCCTTTTTGTATCACGCAGGAAAAGAAACCACCTTCAGAACTGAGCAAGAAAAACAGAGATGGTGTGAAGGATCCAAAGCTGTTGAAGAAACCTGGGGTGAGTACCTCTGTCAGTTGTCAACCACTTTTGAGAGACTCGGGTGTATCACAGCTTTCTGTAGGAATGGGATCTTGCCATATTCTTTTTTTCTCTGCTTTCACTTAGGCTGCATGTGGAGAGCTGCTCTTGAGATTCTTCTTCATCTTGATCGCTGCTTTCAGTGCATTTTAAAGTGCGTGATACCGTGATTTTCTGGAGAGCGCCAGCGGCTTAGTACCTCCGTCTTCAGCCCTCCAGGTTGTCTGTGGGGGTCACCTCGCCCTTAGCTCCTGGCCCCTACGTCCTGCCCTGGGAGTACAGGGGGACTGTTTTCCAGGGATCCCACCCCGTAACTTGGGCTTATAGCGGCCCGTGTTCACTGATGATCCCGTCAGTGGACACCTGAGGTATTTTTTAGGTGTAGCAGAGCCACTTGTTACCCCACCCTGTCCTGGTAGGAGCACTGCCAGTTTGGTCCGTGAATGCTTATTCGTCCAGTGAGCTGGCTTATTTCACAGCTAACCCTCAATATCTGGGGGTCTTCCCACTGTCTGCCACCTGTGGACACGCCTGGTTGGGGATGGTCACCCCGTCGCTCTTGAGATGAAATCTTTGGTCTTCTGCACAGCATCCACACGCCCGTACAGCTTTGGGTGGGGGGGGTGGGGGGGGGGGGGCATCAGCCTGATCTCCTCCCTCAGCAGCTGCCCAGTCCTGCAGGGTGTGCTGGATGGTCTGTTCTGCCGATTCACTGGGGCACAGGGGGGGCACCCTGATATAACTGTACTGGTTGACTGGGTGTAAATTACCAAGTTACTTACAATACAATACAATACAATTTTATTCTCTCTGTGTAGAGAAATTAGCTTTCTGGCTCGTCATTTACATAAAAACATTTGATACAGTTACCAATAAAACATCAACAACTCAATGAAACACGGAGCTAAAAACACGGAGCTAAAAACCGCTCAAATACAAGGAAAATACTAACAATAACGATGTACACACACACACACACACTCACACACACATTATTCTTCTGGCTCACCAATAACTTAAAACATTTGATAAATTACAATAAAACTAAATTCCTTAAACAACAAAACACTAAAACCGAAACACTCAGTTGACCACAACATATAAATTATAGGCAGCATTTATGAAGCAACATATTAAATCCAGGCAGTATATAATTCCTCACAGACATGCATGCATGTGCGCATGCACATGCATGCACACACACACACACACACACACACACACACACACACACACACACACATTATGCTTCTGGCTCACCAATAACTGAAAACATTCAATAAATATAATAAAACAATCATTCCGTAAGTAAACATCAAAACACTAAAATCAAAACACTAAAATTGACCGCAGCATATAACATATAGACAGCATTTATGAAGCAACATTAAATCCAGGCAATATATATATATATAAATTTCACACACACACTTAACACATGGGGGATGGGCAAACAGTGGATGAGAAGAAGAAAGTACAAAATTGGTTAAACTTGGTTGTGTAGCTGAGCAGTAACTTGGTCTGGGGAAAATGGTCTTCCAGTCTGGGAAGACTGGGAGGAGGGTGTACCCAGCTTTGGCAGTGGGACCAGGCTTAATACATTCAGTCCACTGTCATGCCTGTAAGCCAGGTTTTGAAGTACAGGATCTTGTGTGGACCTTGTTTTTGTTCTGCTGTTTTTTCTTCTGTTGCTCTGCATGTACATTTATATATGGCTGATTCTGCTTGCGTCTGCAGAGCGGAAAGGAAAAATGGGTATCACAGCGGTGCGTCACAAGTGACTGCAAACGCACAGCGCGACTTGGGTCAGTGTTTTGTAGCAACTCCTGCATCGTCCGCCATGCCCGGGAGTCCCTGCGTCAGCTGCGTTTTCACAGAGAGAAGAACAGTGGTCACAAGGTAATGGTTGTCTACGGGGGTCTCTCTCTCTCTCTGTCTCTCTGACTCTCTCCCTCTCTCTCTCTCTCTCTCTCTCTCTCTCTCTCTCTCTCTGTTGCTTTGTGTTTTTGTTTTGGTGCATAAGAAAACCGTGATCAGTTTGCATGAGGTCAGCCACTGAGCTAGATGATATGGGAGTGGAGTGTATCAGTATCAAGCAAGCGATAATTGATGTAAACATAGGTTGTGCTCATGAGAATTTTGCTTGCTTGGGGATTGTGCTCATGGGATGTTTGCTTGCTTGGGGATTGTGCTCATGGGATGTTTGCTTGCTTGGGGATTGTGCTCATGGGATGTTTGCTTGCTTGGGGGAATGTCCATGGCGTTCTTTTGAGCAATGAGTACAGAAAAGTACAAACATGAAAAAGGTCGAAATTGCTTTTGCTGCCCTAAAAGGACCCCCCCCCCCCCAATTGCATAGGTTCTGATGTAGTTCTGAACCTTTTCTTAGGGAGTCTGTCATCACTTTGTTTCCGTAGGCCTTAAGAAAGACTGCACCATCTTGGTGTAGAATATCTTTGCTAGTGAATGATATGGTGATTGTGTGTGTGTGTGTCTCTCTCTCTCTCTGTCAGATTGTGGATGCGAGGCCGAGTGAGAAGGACCACGTGACGGTGATTGAGCGGCGCAGCGGGCAAGTGCTGACAGGGCCCAGTGCCCCGACAGAAGTCCAGCTCGAGCTGTGGCTGCAGACACACCCCTCCTATGAAGTGGTGCTGCCTGGCACGACTGGCGCCACGCCCCCCAGCAGCAGCAGTAAGTGTTTGGGTCGCGCCATCATACCGCTGATTTGAGGTCACACGTTTTGTGCCTACACCCCTCCTGCACAGCGGTGCGCAGCCTGGCTTGTGTTCAAGTCACATGTGTTCTGTCCGCTGGCATGCCTGGAAGTCATACTTCAGAGGAAATTGTTTACCCACAGCAGTAAAATCAATCAGCCTACATGCTGGTTCTGGTGCATTGGAAAGTGTTTCTGCAGTGCCTTTAGATCCAGTTCTCTTCCCTTCTATTTATAGGTATGCTTTCATTCTCCCACTGTCTGCATGTCTGTGTCTGCCACCCTTCTGTCTGTGTCTGTCTGTGCGTCCATCTGTCACTGCATGTCTGTGTTTCCAATCCATCCGTCTGTGTCCATCCATCTGACTGTCACTGCATGTCTGTCTCCCACCCTTCTGTGTCCATCCATCTGTCCGTCTGTCACTGCATGTCTGTCTCCCACCCTTCTGTGTCCATCCATCTGTCCGTCTGTCACTGCATGTCTGTCTCCCACCCTTCTGTCTGTCCATCCGTCTGTCCGTCTGTCACTGCATGTCTGTCTCCCACCCTTCTGTCTGTCCATCCGTCTGTCCGTCTGTCACTGCATGTCTGTCTCCCACCCTTCTGTCTGTGTCCATCTGTCTGTCCGTCTGTCACTGCATGTCTGTCTCCCACCCTTCTGTCTGTCCATCTGTCTGTCCGTCTGTCACTGCATGTCTGTGTCTCCCACCCTTCTGTCTGTGTCCATCTGTCTGTCCGTCTGTCACTGCATGTCTGTGTCTCCCACCCTACGGTGCCCATCCGTCTCTCCATCTGTCTGTATGTATGTGTATTCAGTAAGTCAAATACTGCACAAATTTTCCCCAAAACTAGTGTCAAGCTGTCATGGCCTTCAGAGTGGATTTTTTTCCAGTTGATGGCAAGCAGTCATGGGCCCGTTGTTTTTCTAACAGAGAAGGAGAAGGATCGGCGCAGCAGCCATGGTTCCAGCTCAGGTCGCAAGGGGGAGGAGAAGCGTGAGGGGATGACGACAGTGCCGGCCGTGAAGAAAGAGGAGAAAGAGGACGACGCTTCCAGCAGCAAGTCGTCCAGCACCAAGGCTGAGGAGGGACCGGACCAAGTCAGGCTCAACGTCAGGAAATCTTTGCGCGACGCTCTGGCTCAGAGGTAGCGTGACAGTTTCCAGCAAATCCAGACAGAAGCTGGTTTGAAGATGCAGAAAATGTGCAACTATTTCAATTGGCATGCTTTTTTTTTGTTGCTTTTTTTTTTTAAATGGTTCTATCGATATATATGTCTACAGTAGAAGTAGTTTTTTGCTTTGATCAGGTCAGACACACTGTCAGAAATCTTGGTGCAGCACTGTGGGTAGCATGATTGTTTTCACCGAAACAGAATGGAAGTTGGCAGGAAGCGTAGAAAACAGGCAAACGTTTCCATCTGGTTCATTTGGGGGTTCCATCAGTATTTATTCCTCAGAAGTACACTTTTGCCTTCAGTTTGAGTTGGTCTGCGAAGGAGCAGGAAGGTTGGCCGGCGACGATACACTGCTGGGCAAAATGGCAGCTGTCAGGGTAGCGTTTTCATGACTCTCCCATCTGGATTTTTAACCAACGTGATGAGCATCTCCGAGAAATTCACGTGGACAAACTGTCTGTGTGTTTTGTTGTTCCATTCGTGTCAGTATAATGTCTGTTATGCATCTTTGGTTAGGTTCCTTTTAAACGATGTTTGTTGTTGTTCTCAACAATGGTATTCATCCTTATTTTTGAAGAGACTCACAGCTGTGTGTGCTTGTGGTTTTCCAGGGCAGAGGAGGCAGATGACATTGTGCTGTCGAGCAGCGAGATCAAGCGGCTGGCGCTGAGAATCGAGGAGGAGTTGTACAAAGTCTACGGCAACACAGGACACAAATACCGCGCCAAGTTCCGGTCCCTGCTCTTCAACATCAAGGATCAGAAAAACAAGGTCAGACCTTTTCTTCACACTTACAGTGCCCTGTCTGGAAAAGGTGTGGTGAAAAAACACTCCCAAAAACAGAGATGTTAAAATGCATTGGTAGGTTCCTGTAGTTGAATCCAAAAAGCATTTTTGTCTCATTTAAATATTTTTTAAAGACTTACTAGTATTAATTGCTTTTATATATAGCGCTATTCTCTGTTCTCGAGCAGACTCATTGCACTCGTGTCACATGTGATTCTGAATGAGTGACTTGTAGTCTTTTATAAGCATTAAAAAAATATATATAAAAAATCCACCAAAGTGGTGTGCTGACAGTGCTGTGTTTGTGAAACTGCTGCTGTCTGTGCACATTATCAGTATACCATACAACCATGTACCAGTTTACAGTGTCACTTCATTTGAAGCTACATATGTAGGGTGCACATATGGTTAGCTGTAACCTACCACCAGCACTTTTGGCAGATTGACCAGGATTTTTTACGTTCTACTGCATTAACACGTAGGTGGAACAGATACCAAAATAAGAGTCAGCGTAGAAAGTTGACCCTGGAGAAGAAATTTCTCCCACCTCTCCCGCCAGCACTTGAACCTGTGACCTGTTGACAGCGAATCTGGTGCTGTAACCACTGAGCTGTCTCCACTTACCTGCTTGGTGGTACCCAAGACCACCCTGCTTTTAAGACCAGTTCTGCTGGATTTTTAAGACGGTCTGAAAGATGCGTTTCACTTTACCATGGCAGTTGAGCACCGTATGAGCACCATACTTTAACAAATGGATGTATACATGTGTCAGATCAGCAAAGGGGGTAATGTGATACACATTATATACATAACAACAGATGTGAATCACCTGTGCTGACTCAGTAACTCACCTCTTCTAGCTGTCCCATTGATTGTGTGTGTGGGTGTGTGTGTGTGTGTGTGTGTGTGTGTGTGTGTGTATGTGCAGTGCATGTGTGCATGCTTTGCTTTGCAATGGGCTACATGCTCCACTTTGGTGAAACAACACCTCAGAGACCAGATTATTATTATTATTGGTAGAGTGATGCAGATTTCTTTGTCACAACCTATTTCTGAAGGTAAAGCCGACTAACAATGTCAGCTGAAAATGACAACGACAGTACAGAATGTCTACTTCTCATGTGTCTGTGCAGGGCCTGTTTCGAAAGATCCTAGCCCGCAAGATCCGAGCTTCCCACCTGGTGAAGATGTCGACAGAAGAGCTGGCCTCCAAAGAACTGGCCCGGTGGCGCAAGATGGAGAACAAGCATGTGAGTGGCGCTTGCTGCACTGTGGTAGTTTTTTCTCATTTGTTTCCCTGGCTGTAGGGTGCTGCAGACGCAGAAATTAAGGTCCCCTGTGTTGAGAACCCAGGGCTGTCAAAATCAGAATATAGCCAAGCATGCTTTGACCACAGCCAGTAATTTTTTCTGTGTCCTAACCTCTGTCCTCTGCTACGTTCACCTTCATTGCTACTCATCATCCTCCGTGCTTTTTCACTGTGTTATTTTGAGCTAATGCTGTTTCCTGCATTGGTCTGCAGACAAAAATGGGTCATCCTGCTCATCACAGCCTGTTGATTCAGGTTCCTCTATTGAGTGCCAGCAAACTATAAATCTGCTTCAGAAGATATGAGGCTATGTGTTGTAACAGTGTATCGGACATGTGTTTGGGATTTTATAGATTTTTGTGACCTTGGTTGACTCCATGTAGATTTTTGTGACCTTGGTTGACTCCATGCAGGGCAGATTGTTTGATTGTGAGTTGTATTAGCATTTGCTCTGCTTGTTGATGCTTAAACAATGACAACAAAAAACAACACCATGTGCTAACAATGGGAATGAAATTTAGAAAACAAGAAGAGTTTTTCCATTAAAAATTTCTTGTCCTGTCTGTGAAAAAACAACGTTTGGAAGTCATGTAAACAGTTGCGAGTGCTGACAGTCTGTGCCCAACAGTCTGCATCAGCAACTTCACAAACAAGGCCAGGAGGTGAGGCAAAGAACAAAGCCAGGAGGTGAGGCAAAAGTAGGAAGCATATTACGAGCCAACCTTTGTCTGTTCACCATTGGGAAAGAGGAACCAAGATGGCTGTGGCCTATGGTGCTCAGATTCAAAGCAGAAAAATGATGCTGTTGTATAAAAAAATCTTGACAACCAGAAGAAGCAGGCAGGTGAAAATATTTGCAAGTTTTCAGGTGAACTTACGTTTTCAGTCAAGTTCCCCTGTTGTTTGTTCACTGGGTGTTGCGTTGGGTTTCAGACCTTGGCGATGATCGAGCAGACGGAGAAGGAGGCCATGAAGGAAGGGCAGCAGCACATCCGGAAGAAGACCCACAAGGGAGAGGTGGAGGTGGAGGATGAGGACATGAGTACTCTGGTGGTGAGTTCATGCTTGTTACTGTGGGGTGGTGGAGGTGGAGGATGAGGACATGAGTACTCTGGTGGTGAGTTCATGCTTGTTACTGTGGGGGATGAGGATGTGAGTATGCTGGTGGTGAGTTCATGCTTGTTACTGTGGGGGATGAGGATGTGAGTATGCTGGTGGTGAGTTCATGCTTGTTACTGTGGAGGATGAGGACATGAGTACTCTGGTGGTGAGTTCATGCTTGTTACTGTGGGGGATGAGGACATGAGTACTCTGGTGGTGAGTTCATGCTTGTTACTGTGGGGTGGTGGAGGTGGAGGATGAGGACATGAGTACTCTGGTGGTGAGTTCATGCTTGTTACTGTGGGGTGGTGGAGGTGGAGGATGAGGACATGAGTACTCTGGTGGTGAGTTCATGCTTGTTACTGTGGGGAGGTGGAGGATGAGGACATGAGTACTCTGGTGGTGAGTTCATGCTTGTTACTGTGGGGGATGAGGACATGAGTACTCTGGTGGTGAGTTCATGCTTGTTACTGTGGGGTGGTGGAGGTGGAGGATGAGGACATGAGTACTCTGGTGGTGAGTTCATGTTTATTACTGTGGGGGATGAGGACGTGAGCACTCTGGTGGTGAGTTCATGCTTGTTACTGTGGGGGATGAGGACGTGAGCACTCTGGTGGTGAGTTCATGCTTGTGACTGTGGGGGATGAGGACATGAGTACTCTGGTGGTGAGTTCATGCTTGTTACTGTGGGGGATGAGGACGTGAGCACTCTGGTGGTGAGTTCATGCTTGTTACTGTGGGGTGGTGGAGGTGGAGGATGAGGACGTGAGTATGCTGGTGGTGAGTTCATGCTTGATACTGTGGGGTGGTGGAGTTGGAGGATGAGGACGTGAGTATGCTGGTGGTGAGTTCATGCTTGTTACTGTGGGGTGGTGGAGGTGGAGGATGAGGACATGAGTACTCTGGTGGTGAGTTCATGCTTGTTACTGTGGGGGATGAGGACGTGAGTATGCTGGTGGTGAGTTCATGCTTGTTACTGTGGGGTGGTGGAGGATGAGGATGTGAGCACTCTGGTGGTGAGTTCACGCTTTGTTACTGTGGAGCATGTGGAATATGCAGTACAACACAACTTCATTGTCCCTTTGGTCAAATTTGTTTGGTGGTAGTAAATGCAACGAAAAAATTTGTATATTAAAGATTATTAAGAATGTCATGAATAGTAAAGGAAGCCAGTGCACACCCACATGCACACACACTCACGTTCTTTAAAAGTCGGTAAAATGTACCTCAAATATAAATAACACACACACACACATGCATGTGCTCACACATGCAGTTACACACACACACACATGCACACTGACACACACACACATTGACACACTCCTGTACACACACACACACACACACACATTCTTGAAAAGTTGGTAAATGCACTTTAAATAACACACACGCATGCTCGCATGCATGCACACACGCATGCACACACATACGTACGTATGTACATACATACATAAATGTAGGCGCATACACACGCACGCACACACACACACACCTGCACTGTAGTAAACTTACTTATGGACTGTTATTCACCTTGTCCTTAGACCCTGTCTCTTGACACGGCCCTTGCTCTTTGCCATACTCTGTAAGTATTACTGATCTAAAGTCCAGGTAAATTCAGTCTGCAAGTAGTCCGTTGTTAGTCTTCATCAGTTCATGTAACAGTTATTTGCAGACATTTGTATTACCCAGCCTTTGATGATGATGATGATGATGGTTATGGTGTGTGTGTGTGTGACAGACCCATGTGGAAGAGCAGAAAAGCAAAACGGAGAACAAGACAGAGGAGACGGTGCCCAGTGCTATAGTCGACACCACAGATCAACATCGGGCCCACCTCTTTGACCTCAACTGCAAGATCTGCACTGGCAAGATGTTGCCACCTGCTTCACAAGAACCCGTAAAAGTGAAGGTGAGTTGTACAGTAATCATGGTAGAGTAAATCTGTGAACAAACAATGATGACAGTGAAAGCATGGTAGAGTAAATATATGAACAATGAAAAAAATGATGATGATAAAGGTACGGTACAAGGAAAATGGGACAGATAAAACTTTGCAGACGTGAGAACTTGCTAAAAAAAAGTCTGAAACAGAGTTGACTGCCATCACACTCACCAAACACAGTATGTGATAGAAGCGCTTCTAAACATACAACCCTTTCAGAGGAGCGATTCTTTGCCATGTTACTAGAAGCTGTGGTTTGACAGGGAGTGTGTATGTCATATATGTGAGCATTCAACCCTTTCAAATGAGCAGTTCTTTGCCGTGTTACTAGAAGCTGTGGTTTTGAGGGGAAGTGTCCGTGACACGTGTGAGCTGTGTGTGCAGGTGGCGCACCGAGTGGTGGAAGAGGCGAGGGAGGAGGGAGAGAAGGAGGGGAAGAAGAAGGAAGTGACCATCAGAACGGCTGGGCTCCAGGAAGAGACGGAGGAGG
This sequence comes from Alviniconcha strummeri, assembly GCA_963584105.1. Classification (NCBI taxonomy): domain Eukaryota; kingdom Metazoa; phylum Mollusca; class Gastropoda; family Provannidae; genus Alviniconcha; species Alviniconcha strummeri. Next base: position 1,457,222 of record OY757556.1, read on the forward strand.
GGCCGGCGGAGGAGGCGGTGCCAGAGGCCGCACCTGAGGTCCAGAGTCAGAGTGCCGACACTTCCACCGCTCCTCACCCAGCGGCTGCCTCCCCGCACGTCACTGTCAGGTGATGGCTCGCTGGCTTTTGGCAGCTTTGGGCAGGAGGAGGAGGGCGCAGAGTCGGTGATGTTGAATAACAGTAACAGACACTTCGAGCGCCTAAGCCGCACAGGCCCTAAGCGCTTACACAGTCTTTAACCGTACCTGTTTTCAAGGTTCAGTGCATACAACACACGCACACACAGTATATCAGGGAGTACTGGGACTGAAGAAACGTTTTTTGAAAAGAGAAAGGTTTTCAAGGAAGATCTGAAAGAACTTGACAGGTAGAATGACGGACAGAAACAGGGAGCTGGTTCCAGATTACCGGTGCCTGTTTAGATAAGTTAAAAGAGTTCACGCCGAACTGTTGGGCTTAGCTATAGGCCGGTGTGGCTGGCTGGCTTCTTGCCAGTCCCCACACAGGAAGTGAGATTCCTTGGACCCCTTTGTTAGGCAACCAGCCGGTCCACTTTGAGGGGGTGTGCAAAAGTAGGAGTCTGTCTTGTAGCTGCCGATTCTTTCCTTTCTCTGCCACCCACCCAGTGATCAGCGTAAAAGAGGAAGTAACTTGTTTTTTTTATTTTATGCCCCATCAACCATGATGGCTGTATCAGGGCAAACCAGTCTAACAGAGAGGTCACAGGTCGTGGACCAAGGTGCTTGAAAAACGAGGATGCTGCTGCAGCTCCTGATGTGTTCTCCGTCTGGTAAAGTGTTGCAGCATAAAGTTAAGGTTCCTTAGTTTCATTGTCAGATTTCAAATCTTGCACAGTGTAAGGGAGTTTTGTTTTGTGTGTGTGTCTTAGTTGATGTGTGCTGGGGGAATGTTGTTATCAGCGTTATTTGCTGTCTGTGTGTTATGTCCCCCGACTCGGAGTTATGTGCCAGGGAAATGTTGTTATGAGTGTTATTTGATGTCCGTGTGTTGGGTCCCCTGACTCGGCGTTATGTGCTGGGGGAATGTTGTTATCAGCGTTTGCTGTCTGTGTGTTAAGTCCTCCGACTCGGCGATATGCACTGGGGGAATGTTGTTATCAGCGTTATTTGCTGTCCGTGTGTTGGCGATATGCACTGGGGAAATGTTATCAGCGTTATTTGCTGTCCGTGTGTTGGTGATATATGCTGGGGAAATGTTATCAGCGTTACTTGCTGTCCGTATGTTGGCGATATGTGCTGGGGAAATGTTATCAGCGTTACTTGCTCTCCGTATGTTGGCGATATGTGCTGGGGAAATGTTGTTAGCAGCGTTACTTTCTGCCCGTATGTTGGCGATATGTGCTGGGGGAATGTTGTTATCAGCGTTATTTGCTGTCCGTGTGTTGGCGATATGTACTGGGGAAATGTTATCAGCGTTACTTGCTGTCTGTGTGTTGGCGGTATGTGCGTTGTTATCAGCGTTACTTGCTGTCTGTGTGTTGGCGGTATGTGCGTTGTTATCAGCGTTACTTGCTGTCTGTGTGTTGGCGGTATGTGCGTTGTTATCAGCGTTACTTGCTGTCTGTGTGTTGGCGGTATGTGCGTTGTTATCAGCGTTACTTGCTGTCTGTGTGTTGGCGGTATGTGCGTTGTTATCAGCGTTACTTGCTGTCTGTGTGTTGGCGGTATGTGCGTTGTTATCAGCGTTACTTGCTGTCTGTGTGTTGGCGATATGCACTGGGGGAATGTTGTTATCAGCGTTACTTGCTGTCTGTGTGTTGGCGGTATGTGCGTTGTTATCAGCGTTACTTGCTGTCTGTGTGTTGGCGATATGCACTGGGGGAATGTTGTTATCAGCGTTACTTGCTGTCTGTGTGTTGGCGGTATGTGCGTTGTTATCAGCGTTACTTGCTGTCTGTGTTAGGTCCCCCGACTCGGCGCTGCAGTCCGGTCTGGATGCCAGGCACAAGTTCACACCCTCAGGCCCCATGGTGTGGAAAGGCTTCATCTCCATGCAGGACTTTGCCAAGTTCTTCACCTCAGCCTACAGGGTGTCTGGTCCCGTGGATAACCTGGTGAGTAGGTGTTTGGTCCTGTGGATAACCTGGTGAGTAGGTGTCTGGTCCTGTGGATAACCTGGTGAGTAGGGGTCTGGTCCTGTGGATAACCTGGTGAGTAGGTGTCTGTCTGGTCCTGTGGATAACCTGGTGAGTAGGTGTCTGGTCCTGTGGATAACCTGGTTAGTGTCTCTCTGGTTCTGTGAATAACCTGGTGAGTAGGTGTCTCTGGTTCTGTGAATAACCTGGTGAGTAGGTGTCTGTCTGGTCCTGTGGATAACCTGGTGAGTAGGTGTCTCTCTGGTCCTGCGGATAACCTGGTGAGTAGGTGTCTGGTCCAGAGAACTGAACAATTCTCAACAGTGCAGAGATGCTGGTGATATGGGGCTTTATGTCCTCGGATATCAGGCTGACTTATTAGGGACAAACTGTAACCCATCGCAGAGTGACAGTGGATGGCTAATATATCTCTGTTTGCAGGGCTTGCCCGACACCTTGCAGATTTGTGGGCGCATTGGACCGGAGCAGATGTGGGACTACCTGGGCAAGATTCGGCAGGCTGGATCCAGGGTAACTAACTGCCGCTTCTTATTGTTCCGGTATTGTGTATGCTGTGGTCTGTAAGGCTTGCTCCATTGGCCCGCAAGGTGACTTTCAACCAAGTAGCATTTATTCTGACGGCAAAGGGACTTGTTTTTTTGTTTTTTTCTCTCTTAAGTAATCCCAGTTTGAATGTGCCTGTGATGTCTGCGTACGCTTTCAGCACGACCCGTTCACTTTTGTGAACCGTGGCCTGGTTTCTGGGTCATACCAGTTCTGTTACCTTTGTGTTGTTGGCGCTTGGAGCCACGGGGGAGGCACTTTAAAGGAAAAAGCGAGAGAAAAAAGCATTGTTATTGATCATTGTTAAAGATGTGCCATTGAAAACCCTAGTGCTGTCACTGCTGTTAGCTGGACACACGTCGCTGGGTGGAGGGGATTATGCCAGGCAGTGCAGCAGACCTTGTTCTTAATGATAATAGTAATGGACATTTCTCTGGCGCATGATCCCCAGCAAGATCTAGGGCACAACGCGCCGTACGAACAGCTGCAGAAAAATGTATGAACACATACAATGGACAAAATAAAAAGGTTTCGGGCCATACGAGCGCCAACCACGCGAGAATTTCCATACAGCAGTTTCAGTAAATAAACCCAAGCTGTCAGTAACCAAACGTGACCAAACTCGGATCTGAGCAGGCATGTAGGACACAAGCAGATACACGGCAAATACGAAACTGCTGTTTGAACGGGTAGAGGAGCAGCTCGAGCGTTCTGCTGGCTTCGTTTCAGGACATGTGCATCCTGCGCTTCATCCCCGGCAGTGACGACGAGAAGGTGGCCTACGTCCACCTGTATTCCTACCTCAACAGCCGCGGGCGCTGTGGAGTGGTGGGAAATGCACCCAAGCACGTCAAGGACTTGTACATCGTTCCGCTCGCTTCCCATGGCAAGATTCCGCAAGTACTGCTGCCCTTCGATGGACCAGGTGAGAAGGGATTGATGTGTTTAAAGAAAAAAAAAAGGGGGGGAGAAGGGATTTATATTTTTTTTAAGGGGGGGGGGGATTTATGTTTTAAAAAAAAAAAGTGGCGGTGGGGGGGTGGGGGGGAGAAAAAACAAAACAGCAGCTGTAACTACCAGTGGGTTACATAATTACGTTTAGAGTCTCTCTACTTTGTGTGCAGAAAGTCTTTGGAAATACCGTACGCAAATAGTACATGTTCTTTGCCCAGATGGTTCCCAGATTGGGTTTGGGTGCTGCTGCCCCGCCCCCCCCTCGAAAAAAAAGAAGTCTCTGGTGGTTCTTGAAATATTCGGGACACTCCACCCAGCATCCTAACCGTTGAAGATAGAACCCAGTGAGAAAGAGAAAAAAACAACATCGTTACGGCAACAGATTGTACGTGCACCGTGTGTCGACAGGCCTTGAAGGCAACCGTCCGCACATGCTGATCGGCATCGTGGTGCGTCAGAAGGTGAAGCGACCCGGAGAGCCGTCGGAGGGCGTCACGCCGGGCAAAGCGGCACACGGCGCAGCCAGGAGCCAGAGCGGCCCGGCCGTCAAGAAGATGAGGCTGTCGAGGGACGAGGAGACGGAGGCCTACTCGCCCACGGCCGACGGGGAGGAGGTGATGGGCACGGAGGCCCTGTACATTCCCACACCCACCGCTGGCCCCGCTCGTCCAGCTTCCTCCGCCTCGTCCTCGTCCTCGTCCACCCCGTCCAGCGCCGCGCTTCACGGCCAGTCGGCCAGCGCCGCTTCTGGGAAGGACGGCGCCGGTTCTTTGACGGAGGCGGGCTCCAAGGCTGAGGGTATATGATTACTGATTAACTGTTGATTCATTTTTTATTTAATTTTTATGATTGTGATGATAATGTCAGCTTTGTTTGCTGCTCTTGTCCTTCTTCCTGTTTCAAAACGGCCCTCAAAGCTCATCTGTTGGGTAACTTGTTTCCAAACTTCTTTTTTCCCGCAGCCATGTTACCATGGATTGGTGTTTTGAAGTGAAATCCTGTGATCCTGTAAGCACTTTTCTACTCAGCATGTGCATGGTCGTGATGACTGTGTTTGTTCGGGGTTGGTCTTTGTACACTGTTTTCTTGTGTGTGTGTGTGTGTGTGTGTGTATTAGCTGCTGAGCCTTACTGTATTTTTGTGTGTGTATGTGTGTGTCAGATGCGATCGTGCCGAAAACTGCTCACTGTGTTTGTGTGTATGTGTGTGTGCATGTGTGTGTGTGTCAAGTGCTGAGCCCTACTGACTGTGTTCTTGTGTGTGTGTGTGTCAGATGCTGAGCCCTACTCACCCAGCAAGGCTGTGGTAGCAGACGACGAAGACGTGCCCTACGACCCTGAGGACATGGGGCAGTTTGAGGACGACGACGACGCACCGAGCGGCCCAGTTCCCGAGAAGGAGGCGGCGGCCAAGCTGGGCAAAGCGGCGGTCCGCTCGCGGGCCGGGGCGGGTGAGGCCGTCTCCTCCCCTCAGGCCCAGCCGGCACCGGCGGGCGGCAAGCCCTCCGTGAACATCGACAGCGTGATGGAGAAGATCTCGGCCAGCTCCAACCCGCAGGAGATCTCCTCCCTCATGGTGGCGGCGCTGGCCAAGGCCAAGGACTCGGCGGACCAGCAGCGCATCCTGGCCACGCTGACCAGTCGGGTGGAGCAGCAGAAAAAGCTCAAGGCCGAGAAGCTGCTGCTGCAGGACGACGGTGGTCAGCCGGACAGCGCCAGCACCGCCTCCACCCTTTCGCCTTCAGGGGCCGTGACTTTGACCGCCGCGTCCCAGTCTGACGTGAAGGCGGCGGTGGCTGCCGCCCCGCCCACCTCTGCCGCGGCATTCTCCTCCTCCTCCTCCTCCTCCTCCTCTGTGTTGCTGACGTCAGCGGCAGCAGCAGGGGTGGGCCTCAGTCCGGATGTCAGCTCCACCGTCGGCGGCACGGAGAGCAAGTCGAAGGAATCCATCTCCAGGATCTCGGCGCTGACTCCGGAAACGGAGAACATGCCGCTGGCGCTGAAAGCCCTGATGGAAGAGCTGAAAGGCAACACGCACATGGCGCGCGCCGTCGACAAGCGCACCGAGCGGGACCGCAGAGAGTGGGAGAAAAAGGAGGCGGCGGCCAAGGAGCTGGAGGCGGAGAAGACGGAGGATGAGCCGCCCCCGGCTGTCAGAGACACGCCGCCGACCATCCTGTCGTGGTCCAAAGACTCCGAGTCCCTGATTCCCGGCCTGGGAGGAGCGGAGGACGAGAAGGAGGCTGGGGTGGGAGCGGGGACCGAGTCCGGGGAGGCCAAGGACAAGTGCGACGTGGTCACTTCATCCACGGACCACGGTCAGCGGGAGAAGCTCAGGGTTTTGGAGGCGGCGCCCGTGACGTCGTCCAAGCCCGATTTGGCGCTGAGCGACGTCGACCTTCGCCACCAGTCCCCCGCCCGCGGGGAGGGCGTGGGCAAGGACCCCGCCCTGCACGGCTCCGCGGCGGCGGCTTTGCCCGCCCAGGATCGGGACGACCGCGTTGCCGCCCACCCGTCCCTGCCGCTGCCCGTCCCGCCGCCGTCCGTCAGCGCCGCCTACCCCCCCGGTGGACCCTTCGTGCTGCCGGGGCCCCCCTGCCCCGCGCCCCCCACCCGTCCCCCGCTGGACGTCCCGGACATCGACCATCGTCGCCACATGCACCCCCCTCCCATGTACCCGAGGATGGGCGTGATGCCGCCCGGCTACCCCCTTCGCCCCTCCCTGCAGCCCCCGCCCCCGGGCACCGAGGTGATGGACGACGGCGACGTCGACATGCGGCCGGCGGCCAAGAGAGCGGCCCCGCCGCGCCCCCTGGCGGACCAGCCGCTGGAGAAACTGGCTCGCGGCGGCGCCGGCGGCTCCTCGCAGGCAGCGCCCCCGCTTCCCCCCCTGCCCCCCCAGCCCCCGCCCCCGCTGCCGCCCCTTCCGGCCTCTTCCAGCGGGGGGGACAAGGGGCGGGCGGCGGAGCTGGAGCGCTACGGCAGGCCCGGCGGCGCTCACAAGCCCCCCGCCCACGAGCAGTGGCGCCGGTCGCAGGACGGCGGGCAGGACTCTGACCACCGTCGGCACCACCACGACCCGCACGGCCGCTTCCCCCCGGGAGGGCATCACCACCCGCCCCCGGGCCACGCCCACTCCCACTCCCCGTCCCCCCCGCACCGCTACCGCCACGGCGGGCAGGACAGAGACGAACGCCACAGGCGGGATCATCACTTTCACAGAGATCGGCACTGACGCTGGCAGCGCTTGGTCCCCCGGCCCCTTTCTCAGCCGATATTCTACGGTGCGCTGAGCGCCGACTGTTGGGGGCATCAGTTTGGCTTCCCTCCT
>OY757556.1:1466865-1478337 GCA_963584105.1 Alviniconcha strummeri
TTGGATACCACAACAATGGATAGATTACCCATTGCCACCATTTACTGCATAAACCATTGTCACTATTATATTGGATAGATACCCCTGTGACTAAATGGGACAGGTAAAAAAAACAAAAACATTGTCACTATTATACTGGATAGATACCCCTGTGACTAAATGGGACAGGTAAGAAAACCATTGTAACTATTATACTGGATAGATAAACCATTGTCACTTCTGTGACTAAATGGGACAGGTACGAAAACCATTGTCACTATCATATTGGATAGATAAACCATTGTTACATCTGTGACTAAATGGGACAGGTAAGAAAACCATTGTCACTGTTATACTGGATAGATAAACCATTGTCACTTCTCTGACTAAATGGGACAGGTAAGAAAACCATTGTCACTATTATATTGGATAGATAAACCATTGTCACTTCTGTGACTAAATGGGACAGGTAAGAAAACCATTGTCACTATTATACTGGATAAATAAACCATTGTCACTTCTGTGACTAAATGGGACAGGTAAGAAAACCATTTTCACTATTATACTGGATAGATAAACCATTGTCATTCTGTGACTAAATGGGACAGGTAAGCCATTGTCACCACTGCATTGGATGGATAGCCTCTTGTCACCTCACCACCACATTGGATAGATAAACCATTGTCATCACTTCATTGCACAGATAAAGCATTGTCGCCACTGAATAGAATGGATGCGCTTCACTGGACAGATAAACTATTATGACCCCTAGACTATATGCATAAGCATTGTGACCCCTACACTGTATACATAACCATTGTGACCCCTACATTGGATAGACAAACCACTGAGACACCTATATTGCACTTGATTTATAAACTTCTGTGGCCCCCTACATTGCATAGATAAACCTTGTGACTCTTACACTGGAAGATAACCCGTTGTGACCGCTACACTGGGTAGATAAAACCATTGGATAAATAAATCATTGTGACCCTATAAAACCACTGAATAAATAAATCGTTGTGACACCTACACTGGATAGCTAAAACCATTGGATAAATAAACCATTGTGATCCTAAAAACCATTGAATAAATAAATCATTGTGACCCTATAAAACCATTGGATAAATAAACCACTGTGACCTATAAAACCACTGGATAAATAAACCATTGTGACCTCTACACGGGATAACCCATTGCCAGTGTGGTTACTCTGTTTCAGTCGTCTGAGATGAGTGACGTCATTTCCTGTTACCCGGCAGCCGCGCTTCGCTTCAAACCCAAATTCGTCACTACATGAGACTGCTGAGACATAACACCCTTGCCTCACACATTCTGACAGCTACGTAGGCTTCGCTTCAAGCCAGATACGTCACTGCATGGCCATGTTGTCGTAAACATTTTCAAATGGGTGACACGTCTCGTTACCTGACAGTCATGCTTCGCGCGCTTCAAGCCAGATACGTCACCTGATGACCATGCTGCCACGGAATGTCCCCGCGTCGCTCCGTCTTACAGTCACGCTTCTGTTCAAGCCAGATACGTCACCACATAGCCATGCTGTGACAGTATGTCAATTCCTTACACAGTCTGATGGCGTCACTTCGATTCCAGCCAGATACGTCACTACATTGCCATGCTGTGACAGAGTATCCCGTCTCACTCTGTCTTACAGTCACGCTTCTGTTCAAACCAGATACGTCACCACATCGCCATACTGTGACAGAATATTCCTCCCCTAATCTGCGCTCTGAGGGCGTCACTTCGACTCGAGCGAGATACGTCACCTGGTGGCCATGGTGCGACGGAATATCCCCGCCTCGCTCTGTCTTACAGTCACGCTTCTGTTCAAGCCAGATACGTCACTGCATGGCCATACTGTGACAGTAATTATGTCCCTTCCTTATCCAGTCTGATGGCGTCATTTCGCTTCAAGCCAGATACGTCACTACATGGCCATCAGGTGACAATAATTATGTACCTTCCTTATCCAGTCTGATGGCGTCACTTCGCTTCAAGCCAGATACGTCACTACATGGCTATGCTGTGACAGAATATCCCTGCCTCACTCCATCTTACAGCCACGCATGGCTTCGAGTCAGATGTGGCCATGCTGTCGTGAATGTTTCAGATGGGTGACGTGAGTTCCCATTACCTGCCAGTAAGGCTTCGCTTCAAGCCAGATACGTGACTATACGCTTCCATGCTGTGACATAATGTCCCTGCCACGCTGCCTCACTGTGACGATATGCCCCTGTTTTAGTTACAGTACATCCCTGCCTGGTTGCTGTACTGTGAGAGTACATCCCTGCCTGGTTGCTGTACTGTGAGAGTACATCCCTGCCTGGTTGCTGTACTGTGAGAGTACATCCCTGCCTGGTTGCTGTACTGTGACAGTACATCCCTGCCTGGTTGCTGTACTGTGAGAGTACATCCCTGCCTGGTTGCTATACTGTGCAGTACATCCATGCTTGGTTGCTGTACTGCGACAGTACACCCTGCCTGGTTACTGTACTCTGACAGTACATCCCTGCCTAGTTGCTGTACTACGACAGTACACCCCTGCCTGGTTGCTGTGCTTTGATAGTACATCCACACCTGTTTACTGTCGTGACAGAACGTCCCTGCCTCATAGTGACTAATATCTCTGCCATACAAAATATCCCTGCCTGATTTGTGACAGGATATCTCTGCCATACTTAGAATACCCTTGCCTCGTGACAGGATATCTCTGCCATACTTAGACAGAATACCCTTGCCTCGTGACAGGATACCACTGTCGTACCGTGACGAATTATCCTTGCCTCGTTGCCATACTGTGACATAGTATCCGTGCCTCATTGCAGTTAAGTGATAGGCCATCACTACGTCATTGCCTTACTGTGACAGAATATCCCTGCTTCACTGCGCTGCTATCACACAATATCCATGCTTCACTGCCGTACTATCTCACAATATCCCTGCTTCACTGCCCTACTATCACACAGTATCCCTGCTTCACTGCCCTACTATCACACAATATCCCTGCTTCACTGCCCTACTATCACACAATATCCCTGCTTCACCCTGTTTCACCCTGCGTCACCGCCTTACTATCACAGAATATCCTAGCAGCTGTACACCGACAATATCCGTGCCTCCATGTCTCACTGTGACAGGCTATCAGTGCTGTATGTATCCCGGCTTCACTATACCTCCTGTGACAGAAGATCGGTGCCTCAGTGCAGTTATGCAGCTGGCTACCATTGCTTCATTGCCTTACTACGTGACGGCTTCTATTCCTGCCTCACTGCCGTACTGTGACAGACTATTCCTGCCTCACTGCCGTACTGTGACAGACTGTTCCTGCCTCACTGCCGTACTGTGACAGACTATTCCTGCCTCACTGCCGTACTGTGACAGACTATTCCTGCCTCACTGCCGTACTGTGACAGACTGTTCCTGCCTCACTGCCGTACTGTGACAGACTATTCCTGCCTCACTGCCGTACTTTGACAGACTATCCCTGCCTCACTTTCTCATTCTGACAGCATATCAGATCCTCGTTGTGACAGAATATCCTTGCCTCACTGCTGTACTGTGACAGTATATCCCTGCTCACTGCTGTACTGACAGCATATCCCTGCCTCACTGCTGTACTGTGACCGTATATCCCCGCCTCACTGTCGTACTGTGACAGCATATCCCTGCTCACTGCTGTACTGTGACAGCTTATCCCTGCTCACTGCTGTAACTGTGACAGCATATCCCTGCCTCACTGCTGTACTGTGACAGCATATCCCTGCTCACTGCTGTAACTGTGACAGCATATCCCTGCTCACTGCTGTGACTGTGACAGCATATCCCTACCTCACTGCCGTACTCTGACAGAATATCCCTGCCTCACTACCGTACTGTCAGGTGACACTGACAGTCTATTCTTCCTTGCTGCCATATTCCTTGCTGTGACAAAGTAGCCTGTCTCACTGCAGTTATGTGACAGGCTGTTCTGCCTCTCTGCACAGCTATGTGACAGGCTGTTCTGCCTCTCTGCACAGCTATGTGACAGGCTGTTCTGCCTCCCTGCACAGCTATGTGACAGGCTGTTCTGCCTCTGTACAGCTATGTGACAGGCTGTTCTGCCTCTCTGCACAGCTATGTGACAGGCTGTTCTGCCTCCCTGCACAGCTATGTGACAGGCTGTTCTGCCTCTGTACAGCTATGTGACAGGCTGTTCTGCCTCTCTGCACAGCTATGTGACAGGCTGTTCTGCCTCTGTACAGCTATGTGACAGGCTGTTCTGCCTCTCTGCACAGCTATGTGACAGGCTGTCGGCCTCTCTGTGCACAGTTACGTGACAGGCTGTCCGGCCTCTCTGTGCACAGTTACGTGACAGGCTGTCCGGCCTCTCTGTGCAGTTATGTGACAGGCTGTCCGGCCTCTCTGTTCACAGTTATGTGACAGGCTGTCCGGCCTCTCTGTTCACAGTTATGTGACAGGCTGTTCTGCCTCTCTGCACAGCTATGTGACAGGCGGTCCGGCCTCTCTGTTCACAGTTATGTGACCGGCCGTTCTGCCTCTCTGCACGTGCACAGCTATGTGACAGACACTCAAAGGCGGTGAAGGCATGGCCTGTCAGAATATAATGATGTGTCTTATCGCTGCGATTCAACGAAACAGGGGGCGCTCTCTTCGGCTAGCTCATCACGTGATGATAGAGTCATGCGCCTACAGTCCGCTTACCCATCATGTGGAATAATACTGCTGTCATTCACTTCCTGTCAAGGCCGTGGACATATATATAGGTCTATGGTCAAGGCCGTGAGTGCAGGGTTCCAGGCGAGATCAAAAGATCAAGAGATCTTAGAGGAGGGAGGTGGAGCTGGACCCTCACTTTTGCCCAGAAGAGATCATGAGTAGGGAGGTGGAGCTGGGCTGAGCAAGTTGGACGTCTTTTGCTTTGAGTTGTCCAAGCTGTTCGTCAACAGCGGTGCAACGGACATTGTCTTAGTGACTCTGTCCAGCACAGCAGTTGAAAGAGCAATTGCGCAGTGCACAAGTCGCTGGGCATTGGCGAGGGGACACCGCCTTAACACTTCCATTGTTCTGGCGGCGGTCCACGGTCTCTCCGGTCTTTTTCGGGCGGTTTCCGCGGTCGAGCCAATCACCCTGGCCCCTTTCCCACTCTGTCCCCGTCCCTAATATGTCATCCCGCCTCCGTGGACGTTAAGCAACATAAAAGCCCAAAAAAAAGGCCGTGAGTTCTTGACGTGCATTTGACCTCATTGTGAGCGAGTCGTCATCGTGTGCAGCTTGACACTGTGAGCGAGTTGCTGCCCTGCCCAACGTGTGGTTGTTATGAGCAGTTCACGTGGTAAACGAGTGGTTAGCAATGTTCAGCTTGACATCGCCGGCAGGTCGTTATTTTGCACAACTTCGCATAGTGAACGAGTCGTTACCATGCCCAGCTTGACATGGCCGGCAAGTCGTTGTCATATACAACTTCACATAGTGAACGAGCCGTTACCATATACAACTTCACATAGTGAACGAGTCGTTACCATGTCCAGCTTGACATGGCCGGCAAGTCGTTGTCATATACAAGTTCACATAGTGAACGAGTCATTACCATATACAGTTTCACATAGTGAACGAGTCGTTACCATATACAACTTCGCATAGTGAACGAGTCGTTACCATGTCCAGCTTGACCTCGCCAACATGTCGTTACTGTGCCAAACTTAACCATATGAATGATGTATTACTGTGAACAGCCTAACGTGGTCAACGAGTTATCATGTACAACTTCACATGTACTTGTGTTTTTATGTACAACTTGGCATTGTGCGTGCTTCGTTACCATGCCCAACATGACACTGAGTCCTTACCAGACTGAACATGACACTGAGTCGGTACCACGCCGAACATGACACTGAGTTGGTACCATGCCTAACATGACACTGTGAGTGTATCGTTACCATGCCCAACTTGACACTGTGAGAGTGTGTCGTTACCATGCCCAACTTGACACTGTGAGAGTGTGTCGTTACCATGCCCAACTTGACACTGTGAGAGTGTGTCGTTACCATGCCCAACTTGACACTGTGAGAGTGTGTCGTTACCATGCCCAACTTGACACTGTGAAAGTGTGTCGTTACCATGCCCAACTTGACACTGTGAGAGTGTGTCGTTACCATGCCCAACCAGACACTGTGGACAACACTGTGAGCGAGTCGTTACCATGCCCAACTTGACAATATGAATGAGACGTTACCGTGCCCAACTCGACACTGTGGACAACACTGGGAGCGAGTCGTTACCATGCCCAACTTGACACCGGGTCGTTACCATACCATGTGGACAACACTTTGAACGAGTCGTTACCATGCCCAACATAACACTGAATGAACTTACAAGGTTTACACATGTTCATATATATAGACGTCAAAGGTATAAATACCCAAATGCATGCATGCATACATACCGACACAGACGCGCGCGTGCGCACACACACACACACACCACACACACACACACACACACACACACACACACACACACACACACACACACACACACACACACACACACACACACACACACACAAGTTTATCTCAGACCAGTGGAACTGAAGCGAAAGTTTGTGAGCAGAGACAGAATCGACAGGCAGCCCGACGAACAGGAACAGGGAGTGACAGTAACAGCATGAACGTTTACGTCTTGTCATCATACACATGTATACACAACTTGACATTCTGAGCAAATCGCTATTGTACATGTACAACTTTATATCGCGAAATAGCCGTTAGCATGTACAACTTGACATCGTGAATGATTCGATAACTTGTGCAATTTGATATCGTGAATGAGTTGTTATTGTGTGCAACTTGACATCGTGAATGAGTTGTTATTGTGTGCAACTTAACATCGTGAATGAGTTGTTATTGTGTGCAACTTGACGTCATGAATGAGTTGTTATTGTGTGCAACTTGACATCGTGAATGAGTTGTTATTGTGTGCAACTTGACATCGTGAATGAGTTGTTATTGTGTGCAACTTAACATCGTGAATGAGTTGTTGTTGTGTGCAACTTGACATCGTGAATGAGTTGTTATTGTGTGCAACTTAACATCGTGAATGAGTTGTTGTTGTGTGCAATTTGACATAGTGAATGAGTTGTTATTGTGTGCAACTTGACGTCATGAATGAGTTGTTATTGTGTGCAACTTGACGTCATGAATGAGTTGTTATTGTGTGCAACTTGACATCGTGAATGAGTTGTTATTGTGTGCAACTTGACATCATGAATGAGTTGTTATTGTGTGCAACTTGACGTCATGAATGAGTTGTTGTGTGCAACTTAACATAGTGAATGAGTTGTTATTGTGTGCAACTTGACGTCATGAATGAGTTGTTATTGTGTGCAACTTGACGTCATGAATGAGTTGTTGTTGTGTGCAACTTAACATCGTGAATGAGTTGTTATTGTGTGCAACTTGACATCGTGAATGAGTTGTTGTTGTGTGCAACTTGACGTCATGAATGAGTTGTAATTGTGTGCAACTTGACGTCATGAATGAGTTGTTATTGTGTGCAACTTAACATAATGAATGAGTTGTTATTGTGTGCAACTTGACGTCATGAATGAGTTGTTATTGTGTGCAACTTGACATCGTGAATGAGTTGTTGTTGTGTGCAACTTGACGTCATGAATGAGTTGTTATTGTGTGCAACTTGACGTCATGAATGAGTTGTGTGCAACCTGGCATCGTGAATGAGTTGTTATTATGCATAACTTTGCACCACGAACAAGTTCCTTTTGTGTACAGCTTAAAATGGAGAACGAGTTATTGTGTACAACTGAACATCGCGTGAAGAATTCAATAAATTCTTCAACTTGTAATGGTGAACGAGTGGTTACGATATATAAGTTTGCATCATGTTCTTTTTGTGTACAGACCGGAATTACGAACGAATCATTATCGTGTACAACGTAGCATCGTGAACGAATTGTTAGTTTGTGTCACTTGACATCGTGGAGGAATTGTCATTGTGTACAAGTTGACCCTGTGAACGAATTGTTAGTTTGTGTCACTTGACATCGTGGAGGAATTGTCATTGTGTACAAGTTGACCCTGTGAACGAATTGTTAGTTTGTGTCACTTGACATGGTTAACAATTTTTCTTCTTCTTTTCTTTTTTTTTTACATT
Source organism: Alviniconcha strummeri (assembly GCA_963584105.1). Classification (NCBI taxonomy): domain Eukaryota; kingdom Metazoa; phylum Mollusca; class Gastropoda; family Provannidae; genus Alviniconcha; species Alviniconcha strummeri. The sequence goes on from OY757556.1 coordinate 1,475,038, forward strand.
TTGGTTCAGCTTAAAATTACGAACGAGTCGCTATTGTGTACAACTTGACATCGTGAACGAATCGCTAACTTGTTTGTGAAACTAGATATCGTGAACGAATCGTTAACTTGTGCAACTTGACATCGTGAAGAAGTGGTTATATTCGTATACAACTTGACATCATGCAGTCATATGCAAAGGTCATAAAAGGAAACACTCAAATCACATGGCAAGCAGTGTAACTACTGACAGTTACTTTAACCACGAAAAAGTGGGACAGGTAAATTGGGACTTCCGGACACCTACGACACACACAAAAACGGGACTTACTGACTCTAAGACACAACTGAATCGGGATTTACTGACTGCAAAGACACCAGTAAACTGGGACGTATTGACAACAGACACAAGGAAAGTGGGACTTGCTGACGGTTAAAACACAAACGAGTAAAGCTGGACTTGCAGACTGCTCAGACACAAACGAGTAAAGCTGGACTTGCAGACTGCTCAGACACAAACAAGTGAATCGGTACTTCCATACTGCTAAGACACAAACAAGTAAAGCTGGACCTGCGGACTGCTAAGACAAAGAAGTGACGCAGGACTTACACAGTGAAGTGACGCAGGACTTACACTAACAAGTGACGCAGGACTTACACAATGAAGTGACGCAGGACTTACACAAACAAGTGACGCAGGACTTACACAATGAAGTGACGCAGGACTTACACAAACAAGTGACGCAGGACTTACACAATGAATTGACGCAGGACTTACACAATGAAGTGATGCAGGACTTACACAAACATGTGACGCAGGACTTAGTGACGTGATGAAGCAAGTGCTGTTGGCCAATGCCGGGCCTACAGGTACGTCACGTGACCAAACCTCAGATCAACGTCTCTTTGCAGGCGGTTATTGGTGCAGGGCCGGTCGGCCCCTTTTTGCTCACTCGCCAACCGCTAGCCATATGTCTCAATATTTACTCCCCATATTTGCTACCTGACCGTCAGCCACCCGATTAATTACCCCCATGCCGTTAGCCACCTGTTTAGTTACTCCCATGCCGTTAGCCACCTGTTTAGTTACTCCCAGACCGCTAGCCACTTGATTAGTTACTCCCATACCGCTAGCCACCTGATTAGTCCGTCAGCCACCTGCTTAGTTACCCCCAGACCGCTAGCCACCTGATTATAGTCACTCCCAGACAGCCACCCGATTACTCCCAGACCGTTAGCCACCCGATTAGCTACTTCTAGACAGTTAGCCACCCGATTAGTTACTCCTAGACAGTTAGCCACCCGATTAGTTACTCCCAGACCGTTAGCCACCTGATTGCTCACTCCTGGGCCGTTAGCCATCTGATTGCTCACTCCTGGGCCGTTAACCATCTAATTGCGCACTCCTGGGCCGTTAACCATCTGATTGCTCACTCCTGGGCCGTTAGCCATCTAATTGCGCACTCCTGGGCCGTTAGCCATCTGATTGCTCACTGCTGGGCTGTTAGCCATCTGATTGCTCACTGCTGGGCTGTTAGCCATCTGATTGCTCACTCTTGTGCTGTTAGCCATCTGATTGCTCACTCCCGGACCTGTAGCCACTTGATTGCTTACGAGAGCTTGGACGGGAGGGGGAGGGGTGAATGGTCCAGTAGACGGGGGGGGGGGGGGGGGCGAACGGTCAGTAGACGAGAGGGAGGGGGCGAGGGGCGAACGGTCCAGTAGACGAGGGGGGAGGGGCGAACGGTCCAGTAGACGAGAGGGAGGGAGGGGCGAACGGTCCAGAAGACGGGGGGGGGGGGGGGGGGGGGCGAACGGTCCAGTAGACGAGGGGGGGAGGGGCGAACGGTCCAGTAGACGAGGGGGGAGGGGCGAACGGTCCAGTATACGAGATGGAGAGAGGGGCAAACGGTCCAGTATACGGGGAGGGGGGGGGGGGGTAAACGGTCAAGTAGACGGGGAGGGGGGGGGGGTAAACGGTCCAGTAGACGAGAGGGAGGGAGGGGCGAACGGTCCAGTAGACGAGGGGGGGGGGGGTAGGGGTGAACGGTACAGTAGTTAGGGGAGTTAAGGTTCGGGTCAGTTCGGGTAGACGGGGGGGGGGGGGGGGGCGAACGGTCCAGCCGACGAGCCACCAACTGTGGAGCAGATGGGGTTCCATTGACATTGCAGTGAATAAACGATCCGGGGACTGTGACTGATGTGCTGGGAATGGGGTCGGTGGTTGGTTGGCGCTGGGCTGGGGGGTACGGTGCCCAGAGATTGTGTGCGTGTATGTGCGCGCGTGTGTGTGTGTGTGTGCGTGTGCGCGCGTGCGTGCCTGCGTGCGTGCGTATGTGTGCGTGCGCGCGTGTGCCCTTAACAAATTCTTTGTGTTCCTGCCTTGCTGCATAACATTTTGTATCGAAAAGCAATTCTTTAACGCGTTTTTCAGAAAAATAAAAATAAAAACAAAAACTACGTACGTGTTCGTTTCCCTGTTTGTTTGCTTGCTTGACTGACTGGTTGCCGGTTCACTTTGTTTATCTGCCTTTCTGATCCCCCCCCCCCCCCCCCACTCCCTCCCGCAAATAAAACCAACAGCGATCAATTCACAAGTCCTGTGAGCCGGTTGGGCCTAGCGGTAAGGCGTCAGGCCGGTAAGCAGAAGGACCTCGGTTCGATTCCACTTCGGCTCTCCGTTCTCTTCAAAAGTTGTGGTTTGTGGACTCTGTCTTGTGACTTTGTCCCTCACAGTTAATGAAGCATTAAAATGGCTCTCATCGCTGCCCGTCTTAATGCAGAAGTCATTCTGGTGGTGACAGTGTAGCGATAGGTATATACTCTCCCTCTTCCCCCACCTCCATACCCCCTTCCTCCCCGTCCCTAATAAGCCTTACGGTTTCTGTGGACGTTAAGCACCATGTTTATTTCACAAGTCACAGCGACGCGTCATCTGCCTCAGAGACCAGTTCCAACAGTCAAAGCGACCAGTTCCCAACCACAGCGACCAGTTCCCAACAGTCACAGCGACCAGGCACCCGCCTCAGTGGCCACGGCAATTCCAAGCAGAGCGACCAGTTCCCAACAGTCAGCGACCAGTTCCCAACAGTCAGAGCGAACAGTTTCCACCGGTCAGCGACCAGTTCCCACCGGTCAGCGACCAGTTCCCAACAGTCAGCGACCAGCTCCCAACAGTCACAGCGAACAGTTCCCACCGGTCAGCGACCAGTTCCCAACAGTCAGCGGCCAATTCCCACCGGTCAGCGACCAGTTCCCACCGGTCAGCGACCAGCTCCCAACAGTCACAGCATCCAATTCCCACCAGTCACTGCGCCCAGTT
>OY757556.1:1478537-1500268 GCA_963584105.1 Alviniconcha strummeri
CATTTAATTCATCTTCTAACTCACATTGCATTTTGCCTGCTATTTGTATTTCCACACTTGGCCTTGTGCCCCAAAGGGTACTTTCCCCGTGTCAATCGTGTGTTGCTTCCCAGGGGGAAAGCCAGCTGCGAGGGAGCAGCACTACCCAGCCTAAACACACGCTGTACATCTTGTATATTAACGCTATGTTCCACAACGTCAGAAAATAATACTTCCTGAAAAACCCATATACACTTGCACGTGTAAACATGTATGCAAGAGATTTATATAAAATCCCACTCAATCACCAGACACAAAGAGCCAAGTACTCACGCGACTCACATTCAAAATGAAACTGTACAATATTTCCTAGAACCTTCGACTCGGTCGAGCTTGAGATGAACCAAGGCGATGAAAACCAGGCAAACACGGGCAAATCCCGACAGAGGCTACGGTGTGACAGTCTCAGCACCCTCCCAGCATCGCTTTCCGGCACATTCCTCCGAAGGATGGATGTCGTAAACCAGTGCTTGGAGTTTGCAGTCCCCCAGCCTCCTTCCAACCTGATACTGACAAATGCCAAATGTGCACACTAACCACAGAGGTCAAAAGATATCAATCACACGCCCATCAATTTGACAGTGCCTAAGAAATCACACCCTTACTGTTTCAGGCATGCCCTCTGGCTGGCTAGACGGCTTGACAAACAATAACAGGGAATTCATTCACAGAGCGCTTTGAGCGTGACACTCCAGCACTTTACAACTTAAAGAAAAACATGCAACGTGCAAATACCCATGTACACAGTTAACGTTCTAAAACTGCACATATCACAAAAAGCGTAACTGTGGCTTCTCACACAACAAAGCATCATTTCAATCATAACAAACGGAAATGTCTACAGCCCCACTAACTACCTGTGTGTCAGGCAGACTCGCAGGGCCTTACGACAATAACGTAAAAAAAAAAGAGGTGCTTTTAACGCGCTAAATCCCTAAAATTATACAATGTACAAGTCTAAAAGCACTGTAGAGCCGAGTGAAAACAACAGGATCAATAAAACCTGAGATTTTTGTTCACAAGGTATTTGACTGGAAAGTCACAGTGGCCCACTCAGAAGTGCGTATCTCGGGGCACGCCGCTCAAGTCGCAGGGCCCAAAACATACCGCACACCGCCACTGGCGACTCGATCACTACGCTGAACAAAGGGGAACACACAACTCACATTCAGAGAAGGACAGAGAATACAGCGGTTACAGGTATCAATGCCACGGGAAACAACAATGATATCAATGCCACAGGAAACAATGTATACTCTATCTAGGTTGTCGTTTGAATGTGTGGTGGGTGTCTGATTAGGTTGGGGTAGTGTGTCTCTGTCCAGTCGATGGCTGAGTGTATCTGGTTGAGTAGAATTTGTATTGGCGTGTGTGTGTGTGTGTGAGTGTGTATGTGTGTGTGCACGCTGATGTAACATGAGTACGCACCCATTTATAATTTATGTGATTTTTTTTTATTATAGATGTTGAGCATAACTTGTCTATGTGTTTGTAAACGCAAATGTTTTGGCATTCTTTTACATGATCTTAATGAGCCTTATATTAGTTAAGTTGAACTGCCCTGTGAGGGATGATTAAATTCTTTTGACTTGACAACAATGATATCAATGCCACAGGAAACAATCAGTAACAATAAAATAAAATAAACGTAGAGGGGAAAAAAAAAGGCCTAGCATACACAGACAAGTCTACACATCTGACAACTCATACAAAATCTCACCAGGATTGGATGAGTAATTACTAAATATGCAAACTTGGGATTTTCACAGCTGTTTTGTGATGCTGCTGCGACCTAGATCAACCTGTGGTCATGGTTACACTACGTGGCATGGATGGGTCAAGCTCAGTGAGTACCACCATCATGCAAGCGTTTGATGTGTATCACATTTACAACCGCCAACATTAAAGATTTGGCCAGCCAACCAGATGGCCTGATACTTATCATTACATAGACAACAACAACAAAATTCATGTGAGACGAAGCTACAACCACAGATCCTCTCTAAAGTGTTACTTGAAGAACAGGTCACTCCAGGTGTATCCTTGTTGATCACCTGGACCCACAAAGGGACATAACCTGTTTATATCTGTTATTTTCAACTTAGGAGACAACACAGATTCACCGAAACACTGCGCTATGGATAAAGCTCAATAATTACTACCATTACGCCAAGTTTTAAACGTATCACAATTACATCCTTATGACTATTAACAACACATGGAATAAACTACTCTGTATGCGATGCTGCAACAAAATCCCAGCTCAAAACTCAACTCAGAACCACACTTTTCCTCCCAGCCCATGGACCAAACTCCAGAATTCTTTGATTCTGCTGCCAATCATACCTCAACCCCATTTTCTGTTAATAATCTGCCTGCCTGTGCCTGTTTGCGTGCAAGCGTGTGTGTTTGTATGTGTGCATGCCTGCATGTGCGTGCAAGCGTGTGTGTTTGTATGTGTGCATGCCTGCATGTGCGTGCATGCGTGTGTGTTTGTATGTGTGCATGCCTGCATGTGCGTGCAAGCGTGTGTGTTTGTATGTGTGCATGCCAGCATGTGCGTGCATGCGTGTGCGAGTTAGTAACTGGATAAAGCCAGAAGGTACACTACATGTCTACCAGTCTTGCAGTAAAGTTCATCTGAATCAATTATCATATAAAGTCCTTTTTTTTCTTGAGTCAGTTACTCCTCAGTTGCTGGGTTTTTTTTCTCCTGAACAGCGTTTGCTTTTTCCATTTTTTTCAGTTTCTGGGTCAAATTAGGGTTTGATACCCAAGCCCAGATCACGGCTATCAAGGCAGCCATAACTAAATGGTGGAAACTTGGGTCCACTGCCAAGGGTCAATGCAGAGGAATGTACCCATGGCAACTAGGACATTCAAATCCCCAAATCAGCTAACTCCCTGATACTGAAGACTTTGAAACGTGAGATTCACCTTGATGTGGCCCTGTGTAGCTGTTGACGGGACCGTGGAATCTGAGAACCAACCAACTGTTCTGGCCATAATACTTATTTAATACATTATAACATCCAGCTGTCAATAGGAAAAACTCTGTCCATATATATATACACTTCCTACACAAACACAGAGAAATGCACACACACACACACGCATAAAGACAGGTAACTTTGCCTAAGGGCTGATACTGCTGCTGCAGATTTGGGGGGTGGCTGTTTCCGGTACAGAAATGCACATCCACATCAAGTCCCCAGTCACTGAGTGTTGAAACTCGAGCTGTGTCATCAAGGAAGCTAGTAGAAAGTGTCCAATGTTTCAGTCAACATCAGTGAAAATGGGCACTAACTGATGCCCACACAACCATGTATCAAAATCTCTTGCATGCTTTCTCTCTCTTTCTCTTACACACACACACACGCGCGCGCGCGCACACGCACATCATTCAAGTTAGTGTGATAAGAGATGAGCCCTACTCTGCATCTTCACAAACTCTTGACCACCTTCTGTGCAAACCACAGCATAAAGCACACACACGGAAACACACTCTTCTTACAACTAACCTCCCACCATCCCACTGTGCCAACAACTACCACCCCCCCTCCCACCCCCACCACAACAGCACAAGTCGGAGAATGTTGTTTCAGTCTTGCGCTCAGCAAGTCCCTGCATACACATGAGTATTCGTCCCGAGTGCTGCGCCGTCTGTCTACAACAGCATGGTCTGGGGGTGCTCCATCAGTTTTCTGAACTCGGCCAGCCATTGAGCTCCCACTGCCCCGTCCACCACGCGATGGTCGCAGCTCAGCGTCACACACATCATGCTGGATACGCGCATCCTGGCAAAGAGTAGACTCGACACTTCAGTCACAGCTCCATGTCATAAACAAACAGACCACATTTCAGTCACAGGTCACTGTCATAAACAAACAGACCACATTTCAGTCACAGCTCCGTGTCATAAACAAACAGACCACATTTCAGTTACAGGTCACTGTCATAAACACAACAGACCACATTTCAGTCACAGTTCAGTGTCATACACAAACATACCACATTTCAGTCACAGCTCCATGTCATAAACAAACACACTACATTTCAGTCACAGTTCAGTGTCATAAACAAACATTTCAGTCACACCTCATTGTCATAAACAAACACCACATCTCAGTCACAGCTCAGTGTCATAAACACCACATTTCAGTCACACCTCAGTGTCATCAGTCATAAACAAACATTTCAGTCACACCTCAGTGTTGTAAACAAACATTTCAGTCACAGCTAAGCGTCATAAACAAACACACCACATTTCACTCACACCTCAGTGTCATAAACAAACACACCACATTTCAGTCACAGTTCAGTGTCATAAATAAACACTGCATTTCAGTCACAGTTCAGTGTCATAAATAAACACCGCATTCAGTCACAGTTCATTGTCAAACAAACACACCAAATTTCAGTCACATCTCAGTGTCATAAACAAATACACCACATTTCAGTCACAGCTCAGTGTCAGAAACAAACACACCACATTTCAGTCACAGCTCAGTGTCGCAAACACCAAATTTCAGTCACATCTCAGTGTCATAAACAAACACACCACATTTCAGTTACAGCTCGGTGTCATAAACAGACATATCACAATACTTCAGTCACAGCTCAGTGTCATAAACAAACACACCACATTTCAGTCAGAGCTCAGTGTCACACACATCATGCTGACCATATGCAATCTGGCAATAACAGCAAAACAAATCTTGGCAACACTTCAAATAATGTTTGTACACATACAGAGGTACTTTTTCCAAATTGTAGACACAGACACACATACTCACACACACACACACACACACACGTGTACATACTTACACACACACACAATGTGTACATACACACACACATTCACATTCACACACACACACACACACACACACACACACACACACACACACACACACACACACACACACACACCACACTCACACACATATTCACACACACACACACTCACCCAGTGTCTGAATTGTCACTGGCCACAAGTTGTCGCTCAGCTCCACCCACAGCCAGTATACAAGCCTGTAACATGTGGCGTAGCACAGTGTTGTACGCATACACATTATAGTCTTGCACATTATATACAGACATGTGGGTTGTGTGCGTAGGAAATAAAGGTTTGGTGAATATAGCTATGCGTGTGAATATGTTTATGTGAGTTCAAGTGTGTGTGTGTGTGTGTGTGTGTGTGTGTGTGTGTGTGTGTGTGTGCACGTGCGCGTGCATCTGTGTGTGTGTCACAGAGAGAGAGAGAGAGTACACTGGAAAGCGTTATTTAAAGTTAGTGTTTTTGTTGTTGTTTCTAGTTTGTTCCTGTTTTGATCTTGTATTTTATCACCAGGTGTTTTCATTTCAATAAACTTCAAATCAGTCCATCACCACAAAATAAAGGACTTTAAACAAAAGAAAGCAGTCAAAAGACTTTAAACAAAAGAAAGCAAAGGACTTTAAACAAAAGAAAGAAGTCAAAGGACTTTAAACAAAGGAAAGCAGTCAAGGGACTTTATACAAAAGAAAGCAGTCAAGGGACTTTAAACAAAAGAAAGAAGTCAAAGGACTTTAAACAAAAGAAAGAGGTCAAAGGACTTTAAACAAAAGAAAGAGGTCAAAGAACTTTAAACAAAAGCAAGCAGTCAAAAGACAGAAGTCAGAGGACTTTAAACAAAAGAAAGCTGTCAAGGGACTTTAAACAAAGGACAGAAGCCAATCAGTCCACAGCTCACCTGAGGTGGGTTGATGACAGCAGCGAAGTGTTTGATGCCAAACATACCAAGGTTGGAGATGGTAAATGTGCCCCCCTGTCAGAAAAACAAACAAACCTGGATAGTACTGACCCTACAACACACAATGCCCCAACACGCTAGTGAGGCCAACACAAACTGGACAGTACTGACCCTACAACACACAATGCCCCAACACGCTAGTGAGGCCAACACAAACTGGACAGTACTGACCCTACAACACACAATGCCCCAACACGCTAGTGAGGCCAACACAAACTGGACAGTACTGACCCTACAACACACAATGCCCCAACACGCTAGTGAGGCCAACACAAACTGGACAGTACTGACCCTACAACACACAATGCCCCAACACGCTAGTGAGGCCAACACAAACTGGACAGTACTGACCCTACAACACACAATGCCCCAACACGCTAGTGAGGCCAACACAAACTGGACAGTACTGACCCTACAACACACAATGCCCCAACACGCTAGTGAGGCCAACACAAACTGGACAGTACTGACCCTACAACACACAATGCCCCAACACGCCAGTGAGGCCAACACAAACTGGATAGTGCTGACACACAGCACACAAAACCAACACAAACTGGATAGTACTGAACACACAGCACTCAAAAACCAACACAAACTGGATAGTACTGAACACACAGCACACAAATCCAACACAAACTGGATAGTACTGAACACACAGCACACAAATCCAACACAAACTGGATAGTACTGAACACACAGCACACAAAACACAAACTGGATAGAAATGAAGGTGCTTGCTCAGAGTTGGATTTGTTTATCCTTTAAAAAAAAATTTTTATGGTACTTAGCAACAAAACATGGTGTGTGAATGTCTGTGTGTGTGTGTGTGTGTGTGTGTGAGAGAGAGAGAGAGAGAGAGAGAGAGAGAGAGAGAGAGAGAGAGAGAGAGAGAGAGACAGAGACAGAGAGACAGAAAGAGAGAAAGAGTGTGTGTCTGTCTGTATGGGTGTGGGTGGGAAGGGCATAAGGAGAAGAGGGTAAAGAAAAAGAAAAAAGAAGAAAAAAAGAGAGCAAGAACAGCCAACAGAAGTGGGTTTTGAACTGATGCCTAAACCAGTGACTTTGCACAGAGCCATCCAACCAAAGGGGGACAACTGACCTGGAATTCATGTGGCTGTAGCTTCCCTTCCCTGGCCTTTGCTGCCAAGGCCAGCACATCCTGCCCGATAGCCGACAAACCCTGTCAACACATCAGGATCAGGTCGTCATCATCATCATCACTGTCATCATCATCAACTTCAATGAGTAACACCATCCTGAAAATGACACAGTTTCCAAGAAAACTGCAAAACGCTAACAACTTGGCTGCAACGAGACATCTACGCAGCCACTCAAATGGCTCAACACTGACCATTTTAATGACTCAAGAAACAACCCTGCATGTTCGAAAGGGTAGTAGATGTTCATGCAATCAAACACCCCCCACTGATGATGTAGGTTACATTAGCCTGAAACAGTTAAGTGGGGGGGGGGGGGGGGGGGGGGGGGTATCTCTTTTCACTGATCAGACTCAAGCAGCTCACATTCAAAGAATCTATTACCTGATACTTACTGTGCCAATGATATAGGTTACACCAGAGTACAATGTCCTTGGGGAAAGTTATTTTTAGATGCAGATGACTGCCCAGACTACTCACATTCTAAGGGTTGGTTGTTGCTTGAGACACTACATAGCACTGACCCACGCTGCAGAGACTAGCAGCACTATTTAAAGTAAAGCACTGGGAAGATCATTACTTAGTCAACTGTGTGGAAATATTCACAGGGAAACAAAATATTTTCTACATTCCCTTTTTCTTCCACATGCATGGTTCAAAGAAAACAAACCATAACAATGCACTACACAGAACAGGGACTGCCAGAGTGGTAATCCTGTTTGTGCGCATGCTGCAGCGCGTGTGTGTCTGAGACTTAAAGGTGGCATCACGTTACCTTGGTGTCAGCGCTAAACACAATGGGTGTGATGAGTCCGTTGTCTGTGGCCACCGCTACATTGATATCTACACTGTTGTACCTGCAAAAAACACATCTGTCTGTACCTCTGGAAACAACATCAGATCTGTCTGTGACCACCACTACACTGATATCTACACTGTTGTACCTGCAAAAAACACATCTGTCTGTACCTCCGGAAACAACATCAGATCTGTCTGTGTCCAGTGTTATTTGTGCCTGCAAAAAACCCATCTGTCTGTTAAAGTTCCTCTGTCTGTTAAAGTTCTTCTGCAAACAACATTAGACCTGCAGAGCTGCGAACCCTTCATTAGACTTTAGCGTAGTAATTAGATTCTAAGCGTAGCGTACATATAATTATGGTCCTCCTTTGCAATTCGCTTTTGAGGAAATGTGCGCCAGAACAGATGTCATGATCGGCTGCAGAGAGCGATGTTGTGCGCTACAAAGAAATTTGTGAAAAGCGTCTCCGCTCGAATTATGTCACAACCCATAAAAATTAATGGGAAATCTTCAGCGTACTTCCTATCGTTTTTCCTTTGTTGATGTGACGCTTCAAGATGACACATTGTTCGATGTTGTACATTCCACCATGGGCAACAGAAAAGTCCCAAGAAGTGAAGAAGCAGGCGCTGCACTTCACATGCTTGGCGCTCTGTGTTGATCGTACAATGCACAGAAACTGTTCTGTATAATACTCTTCCTGGAAATTTTGGTGTGCGTTTTTTTTGCGAGATTCATCACCAGGGAGCTCGCTTTCAGCTTCTTGCTTCAGCATGGATATTTGAAATGACTGAAACGGAAGTGGTCTTGCCAGGAAGTGACACATAAAGGTGGGAACTGAACTGAATGCTAAGATTAGTCAGCTGGTTAAAACATGAATGCTGACTGGTTGTGGCACAACCAACATCTCAGACACAAAAAGGCACACACACAACCGGTTGCTGGCAAATTTGATGCCCACATGAATGCATGGGATCAAAAATAAAACAATTTTTGTTTTTCTGAGGGAGAGCGCAGTGATATGATCATGAGCGTAGCAGTGGAGCGCAGTGCCCTTGGGCGTGGCAAACTATGGCCAAAACGTAGTGGTTGGCAGCTCTGGACCTGTCTGTGGCCACAGCTACATTGATATCTACATCACTGAACCTGCATGGTACTTATACCTCACTGCCGTGACAGAATGAACTGTAACACTCATTGTCACATACCACCCACTGCCATGACACACATGAACTGTGAGACTGCATGTCTGACACTCTATCACTCGTTGTCAGATACCACATCACCCACTGCTATGACACACATGTCCTGTGACACTGCATGTCTGACACTCTATCACTGGTTGTCAGATACCACATCACTCACTGCTATGATACACTTGAGCTGGGACACTGCATGTCTGACACTCTATCACTGGTTGTCAGATACCACATCACTCACTGCTATGATACACTTGAGCTGGGACACTGCATGTCTGACACTCTATCACTGGTTGTCAGATACCACATCACTCACTGCTATGATACACTTGAGCTGGGACACTGCATGTCTGACACTCTATCACTGGTTGTCAGATACCACATCACCCACTGCTATGACACACATGACCTGTGACACTGCATGTCTGACACTCTATCACTGGTTGTCAGATAGCACATCACTCACTGCTATGATACACTTGAGCTGGGACACTGCACGTCTGACACTCTATCACTGGTTGTCAGATAGCACATCACTCACTGCTATGATACACTTGAGCTGGGACACTCACTGCCTGACGTGTGTGTCCAGCCAGGAAGAGTTGGCTTCTGGAACCTTCTTGCAGGCCAGTGCCGATGCCTTGATGATGAAGTCGTTGACTGACAGCTTGCCCCCGGTCTTGGCTAACACCTCGTTCAGTTCTTTGCGCAGCCTGGAATTAAAATTGAAACATGATGTTGCGCTTGGCTAATGTGCCGCTTCACTCTTTTATGCAACCTCTAACAAGTGTTGACAGATGACTACATGCTGGACTAACACCTCATTCAGTTCTTTATGTAACCTCTCACAAGTGTTGAAAGAGAGGACATGTTTGACAGACACCTCATTCAGTTCTTTATGCAACCTCTCAAAAGTGTTGAAAATGACTACATATTTGATTAACACCTCATTCAGTTCTTTATGCAACCTCTCACAAGTGTTGAAAGAGAGGACATGTTTGACAGACACCTCATTCAGTTCTTTATGCAACCTCTAACAAGCACTGAAAATTACCACGTTTGACTATCGCCTCATTCAGTTCTTTATGCAACCTCTAACAAACGTTGATAAATGACTACTTGTTTGACTGATACCTAAATCAGCTCTATATGCAACCTGTAACAAGTATTGATAGTTGACTACATGCTGGACTGCTTCATTGGTTTTGTGTGCAGCATGTGTTCCTTCTTGCTCAGCAGCGTCAAACAGGGCCACTTGCTAGAAGCAATGAACATTACAATAAAGAGGCAATACTACACCTTAGAACATTGTCCACGTTGACCTCAATCGTCAGATAGTAGTGGGGAATGGTCTGCTTGGACAAGGACAGGCGCTTGGCGATCACCTGCAAAATTAAATTCAGTCAAAACACTGGCGCAAGAAAGATTATAGTTATGCCACCACACTGAACACTGCAGTGTTACAGCATCGCTCACCAGCTGAACAGAAGGTAACTCACCTGTGTTTGATCTTAGATGCGGAATCTTCTCAAGCTGTTTGTGGTGGTGACTCACTTGTCTGATGCTGAATGTGGCGATCACTCACCTGTTTGATCGAAGATGTGAGATCTATCTGAAGTTGGATGGGGGGATGATTCACCTGTCTGTTAGATGCGGGACCAACCTGAAGTTGGATGGGGGGATGATTCACCTGTTAGATGTGGGACCAACCTGAAGTTGGATGGGGGGATGATTCACCTGTTAGATGTGGGACCAACCTGAAGTTGGATGGGGGGGATGATTCACCTGTCTGTTAGATGTGGGACCAACCTGAAGTTGGATGGGGGGATGATTCACCTGTCTGTTAGATGTGGGACCAACCTGAAGTTGGATGCATGAACAACTCACCTGTCTGATGTTGGATGTGAAGGTCAGTCATCTGTTTGAAGTTGGATGTGGGACCTATTGGACCTATCTGAAGTTGGATGTGGGGATGACTCACCTTCTAATGCTGGATGTGGGGACAACTCACCTAATGCTGGATGTGGGGACAACTCACCTGTCTAATGCTGGATGTGGGGACAACTCACCTGTCTAATGCTGGATGTGGGGACAACTCACCTAATGCTGGATGTGGGGACAACTCACATGTCTAGTGCTGGATGTGGGGACAACTCACATGTCTAATGCTGGATGTGGGGATGACTCACCTGTCTAGTGCTGGATGTGGGGATGACTCCCCTGTCTAATGCTGGATGTGGGGACAACTCACCTGTCTAATGCTGGATGTGGGGACAACTCACCTGTCTAATGCTGGATGTGGGGACGACTCACCTGTCTAATGCTGGATGTGGGGACGACTCACCTGTCTAATGCTGGATGTGGGGATGACTCACCTGTCTAATGCTGGATGTGGGGACGACTCACCTGTCTAATGCTGGATGTGGGGACAACTCACCTGTCTAATGCTGGATGTAGGGATGTCCATGTAGGCAGCACCAGGCGGCCCAGCAAGAGGTGTCACCGCTGGAGCAGCTCCAGGAGTAAAACTCAGTACATCCTGGGCTCGAATCTGGCCCTCTGGACCACTGCCAGACACTTGCTGTGAACAAACAGTGGTGCACAGTGAACAACATATCTTTGGACCACTGCCAGCAACTTGCTGTGAATAAAGCAATATCTGTCTCTGAATGTGCCTGACATATGCACAAACACAGTCAACAACAACAAGGTAACAACATACGCTAAACACACCTTCAAATCAACGTCCTTTTCACAATAACAAAAACAATAACATACACCAAAACACACCTTCAAATCAACACCCTTTTCAGCAGCCAGAGTCTTGGCGTAGGGCGTGGCAAACAACATACATTAAACACAGCCTCAAATCGATGCCCTTTTCACAACAACAAAAACAATAACATACACCATACACACCCTCAAATCAGTGTCCTTTTCACAACAACAAAACACAACAACATACACCATACACACCTTCAAATCGATGCCCTTTTCAGCAGCCAGAGTCTTGGCGTAGGGCGTGGCAAACACCCTGGCACCAGCTGGGGCAGGGGCTGACGGAGCCGATGCAGCAGCGACAGGGGTGGGGGCCGGGGGAGGGGAGGAGGGGGCTGCTGCTGGAGGGGGTGCAGGGGCCGCCGCCTTGGAACCAACCGCCTCGTCATCTTCCGGCTTGGGCACGTAGTCTTTGAACGCAGCCACTGCGTCCTCGGTGGTGACGATGATGCACACCAGCTGGGGAACAAAAAGCTGCAGATGAGGAACTTTCCCAAAGGTACATCGCCAGGAGCCTCTGGCTATGGGGGTATGCAGCTGTTCACCAAGCAGCTCTCACCCCAGACTCCCCCACCCACCCCCTCCCAAAAATGTCAGAAGTACATCCTTGATCAGAAGCCTCCAACCATGCAACAGGCTCCAATCTTCTTCAAGGCCCAGTCCCACCAAAGCCATTTATTTTTCAACCTCTCACCACGAGCAGTATCACCTCCATTCATCAACAACAAAATTCATCCTGCAACGACAAACTGTGGGTAAAATGTTGCTAAAATAAGAATGCCAACATGCCGTCTGGGAAAGCATCTCTGAGACAATGAAGCTGTTTTCCTCTCTCTGAGTTTTGTATACTTTTTTTATTTTCCTTGAGCCTTGGAGGCCAAGAGCCATACCTCTGTAAACCCGAACAATTCCCATGCCTGATGTAAATACTGGACAACAATATGCACATGTACATCTTTTCTGTGGCGAAACCCTTGAAGCCTTCAGGTTTGCAAAGCCTGGACAAGGTAGTAATTGCCCCTCCTACATCCCTAATTCCCCCCCCCCCCCCCCCCCCCCAATTATACAACAACACAAACACTACCATTTTCACACAGACAGACACACACACACACACAATCTGTCCAAGAGGTGAACATCCCTAGTGGCCTTGGGTAAAGGCAGACCTGAGCCAGGTGAACCTCATTCCTTGACCCACACACCTTTCCCACAGGCACATCCTTGGTGCCCTCCGGGATGCAGATTTTGGCCAGGTACCCCTCCTCGCTGGACTCAAACCCCATGGTGGCCTTGTCCGTCTCAATCTCAGCAAGCAAGTCCCCTTCCGACACACGGTCTCCTTCTTTCTTCTGCCAGTTGATGATCGTCCCACTCTCCATGGTGGGCGACAGGGCCGGCAGTGACACCTTGAAGTGTGGTGGGAGATCTGTAACATCAACAGTGACCCTGTGCAACCTAGAGACACTGTACAGCCCAGAGACACTGTACACTGTACAGCCTAGGGACACTGTACAGCCTAGGGACACTGTACAGCCTAGAGACACTGTACAGCCTAGGGACACTGTACAGCCTAGGGACACTGTACAGCCAAGGGTTCTGCAAGACCTGTTGAATCATCAACATCAACCTGAAGTGTTCTACAACAGTACAAGATCTGGTGAAGCAACACATGCAACACATTTTTGCCATATCAGACATCGAGACAGCCAGCTGGCCAAAACCTTACATTCATCATTAGACACTACACAGGCTCACATTCCTTTTCACATGAGTCAACTGACTTAATAAGTTATTGCTTACATATTACTGAATAAAACTAAAACTACTAAAAGACACATATTATACTTATAGTATAAACACACATACATAGTGGCACACCATCAACATAGACAAATACAGACCTACAGACACACAAGTACACATAATGGCATACTGACTTATCCACACTGGCCCTGCCACAACTGTAAATCTAGAATACTAGATCGTTACATAGTACACAAAGCTTAGATTGACACACTCACCCATAGTCATAGACTCATACAGTTTACACACACACACACACACACACACACACACACACACACACATATACCACCACTACCCTAGGTTTTGTGTACACCCTACATCATATACTATTACTAGTGACAGTGTGCCTCTGTCTACCTGAACTGTAGAAGCGACGTGGCTGTGCTGCATTCAGTGCTGCTATCCTCAGTCCGCTGGCCCTCGGCTCCACCATAGCCAGTCTGCACAGTCACATTATTCAGTGTCAGCAACGTCACTGAGGGCTGCAGCATATCATTATCAATATCAACAGGGTCTGTTAAATTTAATATTTGAATTTTAGGTTAAAGTGTAAACAATAAAAAAAAATTAAAGCAAGTAGTTAATTGTTGAGGCATTATATTTAGATCTGGAAGGCCTTAAAGTTAAACAGAGTCAATCTGATGGGTGGGGGGAGGGGGAAGAATGGAAAAACAGAAATAATTACAGTTTAAATAGTAAATCACTGAACCCTGCTTTCTCTACGGGTGTCAGGGTTTCCACTTTCATTCCAGGTGCTTTAATATTTGCTGGTAACACTAACAGGGCTGTTTAATACTTTCAGTTTCAGTGCCAATATCGGTACCGATAGCTTGAATTGCCACTTGTGTGTACACAGAAAAACAGGATTTTTTTAACACTGTCATTCCAGTCACTGAACATTGCATTTCCTGCAGGATCTTTCAATACTTTCATTCAGTTTCATATCAGTGAATAATGTATTTCCAAATGAACATATTTCTTTTTTTCTCTCTCCATAGTTTGAAAATTGCGTTTTACAAATATTTGTGCATATATGCATAGCGCTCTTTGATCACTAGTGTGTGTGCATGTTCATGTACACAGATATACTGTGTCAACTATGTGTATACATGTGCATGTGTGCGCCTATGCACTCTTTGTAGTTTGATGTATGTGTGTGTGTGTGTGTGTGTGTGTGTGTGTGTGTGTGTGTGTGTGTGTTTGTGTGTGTGCTCATGGAGTCATGCATGTGGATATTGTAGCATGCGCATGCAGGCATCCATGCCTGTGCACATTTGTATGTGCTTTGTACCATTGTAACTGTATGTGTACATAATGTTTATGCAAAGTCAAGGATTAATGCACTGTTCCTTTCAAAGCGTTGTCTCTGACTCAAGCTAGTGGGCACAGAATGTCTGAAATGGCACAGATCAGGTATTACTATTAAAGGTCAGAGCAAAAACTGGGGCAAAACATCAAATGATTGCGTTTGCAACACGTATAGTATTTGTTACACTGTACAAGATACCACAGGCTCAGCTTTTATTCATTTCTCTTTTTCCTGCTCGCAACTCTCCAGTCATTTTCTTTTTTTATGCCTTCAGCGACCCCCCAAAACACTCGTATAGCAGTAATGTCTAATGCTCTGTAGACCGCGAATGTGTGCGTAAGTACTAAGAAGAAGAAAAAAGGAGCTCAGTTATTGGTCACCACCAAATCAACCACGCTAAACTGACTTGATCTTAGCATCTTGGCGCCAGTATCTTCCGATATTAGTTATTACACGCATAAAATACAAAGCGAAATCACTTTAAAAGAAAATGAAGCTGATGATGTAGTCTCGCGAGCAGCAGTAAGCGAAATGTTGTGCAAATCACGCGGAAACATCCACTTTCAGTCTTGAAAAAGTGCAGACGAAGGGCAGCATGAAGATCGCGTATCACACCTTCATAATATATTTTGTTCTCACCTGGCATTGCTTTGACTGACGACTTTGGTGCACAAGCATCGCAATGAAAGGGAGCCTGTTCTACTCCTCGATGACTGTCGAAAAATACAGCGTGCAAGGACCGAAGACCGCTGCATCGTTTCTGTTTTAACCTCACTCAGTCTATACTCTAAGCACACCGGCAAGGTCAGTGTAATAGCCTCGCTCTCGTAAATTGACGATATCCGGAAATATGTTAGGCTAGGCAAACTTGTTTTCGATTTTATTTATTGTGGCTCAATAAGCTGCACCTAAACAAAATCTTTAGTTGGATTAGGCTTTTGGTATATATATTTCGTTCTTCCATATGCCATTTACTGTTTTAGTAAAGAATTTAGTTGCATACGCATAATATTAGCTCTGCTTGTCGCCATAGAGTTGTTTACAAATGGCGACAAAATTTTAAACGAAGGAGAAACACGTTCTTCTGAACAAAACAACAACAGCCAAAGAAAGCAAGCTCCGATTTGTGTCCAATCAGTCGACAGCAACAATGCCTGGAGGTACTTTGCTCTTATCACACACACACACACACACACACACACACACACACACACACACACACACACACACACACACACACACACACGTGAACAGTAGTTCTTTCCTTATAATACTTGGTGCTTTGGGGAGGTCTGTGGACTGGTTTGAAGAT
Organism: Alviniconcha strummeri; assembly: GCA_963584105.1. NCBI lineage: Eukaryota > Metazoa > Mollusca > Gastropoda > Provannidae > Alviniconcha > Alviniconcha strummeri. Next base: position 1,494,738 of record OY757556.1, read on the forward strand.
GGAAATTCTATGTTTTGGTGAAATAATTAAAATAATTAGTAATGCTAACACTGTACAATGTGTCCAGTCACGTAAGTTTACATTGAACTGGTTCAGAAATATAGAGGAACAACAGTATGTCATGTGGCAAAGAAACAAAAAGCATGTGATCACTCTGTTAAGATCAACGGAAAGTGAACTGTTTGCTTCCTACTATTATTATTATTATTCCAGTAATATCTATGGTTAAAGTTGATTATTATTCAAACTTTGAGTGTGTGAAGTCTAAAGAGGAGCATGGCTGAAAAGATAAGTATTAAAGTATTTTATATATTTTCAGCCGCTACTTGTTTTACATCAGCATTAACTTAAGGTAAAATACATGTATTGTCAAGTTTACACAGTGATAGTGTGAATGTCACAATCAGATTTTACTGGGGAAAGTGATGAGTGCTTTCCATTCGGGAGAAATTTCAGTCACGTATTCAGATACACAGTCATGTATCAGCATAGCTTTGTTAGATGGTGCAGGGTAAGTAACCCTGCGGTTTCTAAATCTACTTTGAAAACTATGGTATTTTCAGAGCTGCTACTAAACTTGTACTACTAGTACTACAAACCAACCAGCTGTAAGCTGCTGGGTTCTTTGGTGACTAACTTTGTGCTGATCACATGGTCTTGACTACTTGAGTGATGAGTGACAAGTCTGTCAAATGTCTACCCTATCAAGTGATGATCAGTAGGTCAGTACATTATCTGCCTCCCGTAGCTGTACTTGGGTAGTACCAGCAGGGATGAGGGTTGATTCCTACAGAGGGAGCATGAGAAATAGTGCCACGTCTTAGCACACATGCTGATAAGGGGAAAGTAGTGACCAAAAAAAAGTACAAAGCATTTTCAAGGCCCCATAACTGTAATTAGCACACTTTAATCTATTTGAACCTTTTATGGTCATGATGTTGGAAGGAACAGCTGATGCCAGCAACTAGAATAGCTCTATCTCAGTTGGTAACATTTATTTTACACAGGCTACTTGTCTTGTACAAACAACAGCATGGGAAACATCATTACAATTATTTCACACACACACACACACACACACACACACACACACATGCACTGCTTGGCACAAAATCATTTAAACAAAGTGTAGTATACAGTGGCCAACGCAATGTGTTTTGTCAAATCTTCTGGCAATGCTACACACCAGCAAAACTGTTTTTATAATTAATACATTATGTGGTTATACTTGCATTTATTATGCAATTGACATTTGCCTCCTTGTTCCTATGTAGTGACCTTTGCAGGACACAGTAAGTAACAATGCAACCAGTTTTCTCTATTCATGTTGTTAACAGTGTAACTGGTTTCCTGGATTCATGTTGTTAACAGCTTCTAGCCAGTTCCTCCCGAGTTCATGATGTTGATCAAAGCTGTTTAGACGTTTATTTTTTTCTTTATGTCAGAAATAATCATCCATTCTTTATTTTTATTTTTATTATTCCTGCTGTTGCAGTCATCTGTTATGTTGTGTGCCCTTCTTTATTTAGCTGTTGATTGGTTGGTGTTGCCTCTGTCAGTTAACAGTTACAATTGGTTGATTTTGTCTCTGTCAGTTATAACTGGCTGATTTTGTTTCTATCAGTAGACAGTTTGCTTTTGCTTGTTGATGTGGCTTTTCCCCGAGATACCCCAATAAGACAGGATTAACTCAAGCATTAATAATAATAATGATAAATTATACATTTCTAGTGCTGAATATCACTGTGATTCATGTACAAGTCTCAGAGTCAAAGCACAATACATGATGGACTAAAAACAATATGAATACAAGGGGGGGGGGGGGGGTGGGGGGGGGGGGTGACTAGTGGCTTATATCCTAAATTATTGGTAAAAGACTAAAACATTACAAAAAAGTACACAACTGATTGGCATTACATAGCTCTGTCTCTTTCATAGAGACCCCCCCCCCCCCCCCCCCCCACCCCACCCCCCATTTTGTTTCAAAATGTTGGTTTCTTTATTTATTTTGTTTGCCGTTTGTACCTGTATGAAAATGTGTAAGGTGTAAGTATCAGTGTTGTGTATTTAGAGGACCTGCAGTCTCTCAAACTTTTAAAAAAAATCCAACAGACAAGGCTATGCAAATATATTTTAGAATTAATGATTTCATTTGAAAATACTCCACCAATTTTATATTAAATTCTGAAATGAGTTTGCGAGTTCAGATCAGCTGGACTGACATGCCTGACATGCCTTTCCTCCACTTCAGTGCTGATGTTCCCACATACTTTCTGTAGTTAGTTAGCTGCTGATGTCCCCACATACTTTCTGTAGTTAAATAGCTGCTGATGTCCCCACATACTTTCTGTAGTTAATTAGTAATGTGTCCAACAAAGAACGAAGAAGAAAAAAAAGAAAAAGAAGGATCCCATGTTATCTGAGACGTCAGATGATGCATGCATGCAGCTTCGTCAAAGAGATGGCTGACATCCTGTTGCATGTTGCTCTGTGGTAGTCATAAGTGCTGCACCATACTGTTTGTTGTTTGGATTAATGAGTCCCCATGTTTTAGTGTGACTAGAACACTTTCAGACGCAATGATAGGACTGTCCTCACCAGTGTGACTTTGTATTAGCCAGTGTGTTTAATATGGGCTTTGTGTTGTCAGGTCTACATGACGATAGGACTGAGTCTGCTGGAATAACAGTATTGGCTTTGTTTTGTCAGACATCATCACTGGACTGAGTCCGCTGGAATAACAGTATTGGCTTTGTTTTGTCAGACATCATCACTGGACTGAGTCCGCTGGAATAACAGTATTGGCTTTGTTTTGTCAGACATCATCACTGGACTGAGTCCGCTGGAATGACAGTATTGGCTTTGTTTTGTCAGACATCATCACTGGACTGAGTCAGCTGGAATAACAGTATTGGCTTTGTTTTGTCAGACATCATCACAGGACTGAGTCAGCTGGAATAACAGTATTGGCTTTGTTTTTGTCAGACATCATCACTGGACTGAGTCAGCTGCTAAAACAATATAATGGCCTTTGTGCCGTCAGCTTGTGGAACAATAATTTATGGCCTTTGTGCTGTCAGCTTGTGGAACAATAATTTATGGCCTTTGTGCTGTCAGACGTGACTATATGACTGATAGCTTGTAGAACAATACAGGCTTGGTGCCATCAGACATGACAATAGAGCTGAGTCAGCTTGTGGAACAATATGGCCCTTGTGCTGTTAGACAGAATAGGACTGATAGCTTGTAGAACAATACAGGCTTTGTGCCATCAGCCATGACAATAGGACTGATGGCTTGTAGAACAATACAGGCTTTGTGCCATCAGACATGACAATAGGACTTAGAGTCAGCTTGTAGAACAAAATGGGCATTGTACTGTGAGACATAACAATAGGACTTATAACTTGCAGAACATGGGCTTTGTGCTGTCAGACATAACAATAGGACTGATAAATTGTAGAACAAAATGGGCTTTGTGCTGTCAGACATAACACTAGGACTGATAAATTGTAGAACAAATGGGCTTTTTGCTGTCAGACATAACAATAGGACTGATAAATTGTAGACCAAAATGGGCTTTGTTGCTGTCAGACATAACAATAGGACTGATAAATTGTAGACCAAAATGGGCTTTGTGCTGTCAGACATAACAATAGGACTGATAAATTGTAGACCAAAATGGGCTTTGTGCTGTCAGACATGACAACAGGACTGATAAATTGTAGACCAAAATGGGCTTTGTGCTGTCAGACATGACAACAGGACTGAGAATCAGTCAGTATGGCTATATATGGGTTTTGTGGTGTCAGACACAATGGTAGGACTGAAAGCAGGTATAACAGTATGGTTTTGTGTTTCAGAAAAGAAAAAAGAAAAAAAGCGGGATTCTGCAACAGCCTTGCCTCAGGCTGGCACCTATATATTCCCCAACGGAGACAAATATGGTACTTTGCATAGAACAAGTCATGTGTATGTGAGTGTGTGTGTGTGTGTGTGTGTGTGTGTGTGAGTGAGTGTGCATGTACATGTGCATGCACCTGCAAAAGGAGTGAAGCAATATAACTGGGACATGTATTTATATTGTGTATTATCTCTAGAGCTAAAGTGCTAGGGCATAAATCACACACACAAAAATACATAGTATACACACCACACATACACACACACACTTGTGCAAAGCTGGACTGCTGTGGTAGAGACTACAGAGGTGTGGGTGGACATTCTTTGCAGAGGGCGAGTTCATGACCACTGAAGAGGGTTCCCTAGAGCGCAGTGGTAAGGGCAAGCACACAACAGCGGAGGGTACGGTCTACGAGGGGGACTGGGTGGGTGACAAGATGAACGGCATCGCAAGCTGCAGCACCCCTCAGGCGCCACCTATGAAGGAGAGTTTGTCAACAACCAGTTCCATGGCATGGGACGCTACACCTGGCCCAATGGCTCCTTCTACGAGGGACAGTTTGTGGAGAACAGGTAACAGATCACAGGTATCATATACACTTGTATAAGGGACAGTTTGTGGAGAACAGGTAACAGATCACAGGTATCACATACACTTGTATATGGGCCAGTTTGTGGAGAACAGATAACAGACCACAGGTGTCATCACATACACTTGTATGACAGTTTGTGGAGAACAGGTAACACTAACAGACCACAGGTGTCACATACACTTGTACAAGGGACAGTTTGTGGAGAACAGGTAACAGACCACAGGTATCATATACACTTGTATGATGGACAGTTTGTGGAGAACAGGTAACACTAATAGGCCACAGGTATCACAGACACTTGTATGAGGGACAGTTTGTGGAGAACAGGTAACACTAATAGGCCACAGGTATCACAGACACTTGTATGAGGGACAGTTTGTGGAGAACAGGTAACAGCTCACAGGTGTCACATATATATGCGTGTATGAGGGACAGTTTGTGGAGAAGAGGTAGCAGAGCACAGGTATCACAAACACTTGTACAAGGGACAGTTTGTGGAGAACAGGTAACAGTGACATATCACCGGTATCACATACACCTTAAGCTGTATGAAGGACAGTTTGTGTAGACTGTATAACACTGTCATATCAAAGGTAATATCACATACACCTTAATTAGTAATGAAGGACAGTTTGTGGAGAACAGCTGACTTAAATATCACAGGTATCACATACAACTTGCATGAGACATTTTGTGGAGAACAGGTAACACTATGACAGGTAATATCACATACATTGTATGAAGGACACTTTGTGGGGAGCAGGAAACATATTACAGGTATCACCTACACCTGGGTAACACACATTTTTGTGAGGGACAATCTGTGGGAAAACAGATGTAGCTGACGCTGCAAACTGTACAAGTTTCTATGAATCGAGAGGCTATTTGTCCAAAGAAAAAAGTATCACACTCTACAAATTATGCATGCATGTGCACATGCACATGCACACACACACACACACACACACACACACACACACACACACTCTCTCTCTCTCTCTCTCTCTCACAAACAGACAGACAGACAGACAGACA
>OY757556.1:1500468-1530098 GCA_963584105.1 Alviniconcha strummeri
AAAGCACAATACATGATGGACTAAAAACAATATGAATACAAGGGTGGGGGGGGGGGGGGTGACTAGTGGCTTATATCCTAAATTATTGGTAAAAGACTAAAACATTACAAAAAAGTACACAACTGATTTGCATTACATAGCTCTGTCTCTTTCATAGAGACCCCCCCCCCCCCCCCCATTTTGTTTCAAAATGTTGGTTTCTTTATTTATTTTGTTGCCGTTTGTACCTGTATGAAAATGTGTAAGGTGTAAGTATCAGTGTTGTGTATTTAGAGGACCTGCAGTCTCTCAAACTTTTTAAAAAAATCCAACAGACAAGGCTATGCAAATATATTTTAGAATTAATGATTTCATTTGAAAATACTCCACCAATTTTATATTAAATTCTGAAATGAGTTTGCGAGTTCAGATCAGCTGGACTGACATGCCTGACATGCCTTTCCTCCACTTCGGTGCTGATGTTCCCACATACTTTCTGTAGTTAGTTAGCTGCTGATGTCCCCACATACTTTCTGTAGTTAAATAGCTGCTGATGTCCCCACATACTTTCTGTAGTTAATTAGTAATGTGTCCAACAAAGAACGAAGAAGAAAAAAAAGAAAAAGAAGGATCCCATGTTATCTGAGACGTCAGATGATGCATGCATGCAGCTTCGTCAAAGAGATGGCTGACATCCTGTTGCATGTTGCTCTGTGGTAGTCATAAGTGCTGCACCATACTGTTTGTTGTTTGGATTAATGAGTCCCCATGTTTTAGTGTGACTAGAACACTTTCAGACGCAATGATAGGACTGTCCTCACCAGTGTGACTTTGTATTAGCCAGTGTGTTTAATATGGGCTTTGTGTTGTCAGGTCTACATGACGATAGGACTGAGTCTGCTGGAATAACAGTATTGGCTTTGTTTTGTCAGACATCATCACTGGACTGAGTCCGCTGGAATAACAGTATTGGCTTTGTTTTGTCAGACATCATCACTGGACTGAGTCCGCTGGAATAACAGTATTGGCTTTGTTTTGTCAGACATCATCACTGGACTGAGTCCGCTGGAATGACAGTATTGGCTTTGTTTTGTCAGACATCATCACTGGACTGAGTCAGCTGGAATAACAGTATTGGCTTTGTTTTGTCAGACATCATCACAGGACTGAGTCAGCTGGAATAACAGTATTGGCTTTGTTTTGTCAGACATCATCACTGGACTGAGTCAGCTGCTAAAACAATATAATGGCCTTTGTGCTGTCCTTTGTGCTGTCAGCTTGTGGAACAATAATTTATGGCCTTTGTGCTGTCAGCTTGTGGAACAATAATTTATGGCCTTTGTGCTGTCAGACGTGACTATATGACTGATAGCTTGTAGAACAATACAGGCTTGGTGCCATCAGACATGACAATAGAGCTGAGTCAGCTTGTGGAACAATATGGCCCTTGTGCTGTTAGACAGAACAATAGGACTGATAGCTTGTAGAACAATACAGGCTTTGTGCCATCAGCCATGACAATAGGACTGATGGCTTGTAGAACAATACAGGCTTTGTGCCATCAGACATGACAATAGGACTTAGAGTCAGCTTGTAGAACAAAATGGGCATTGTACTGTGAGACATAACAATAGGACTTATAACTTGCAGAACATGGGCTTTGTGCTGTCAGACATAACAATAGGACTGATAAATTGTAGAACAAAATGGGCTTTGTGCTGTCAGACATAACACTAGGACTGATAAATTGTAGAACAAAATGGGCTTTTTGCTGTCAGACATAACAATAGGACTGATAAATTGTAGACCAAAATGGGCTTTGTGCTGTCAGACATAACAATAGGACTGATAAATTGTAGACCAAAATGGGCTTTGTGCTGTCAGACATAACAATAGGACTGATAAATTGTAGACCAAAATGGGCTTTGTGCTGTCAGACATGACAACAAGACTGATAAATTGTAGACCAAAATGGGCTTTGTGCTGTCAGACATGACAACAGGACTGAGAATCAGTCAGTATGGCTATATATGGGTTTTGTGGTGTCAGACACAATGGTAGGACTGAAAGCAGGTATAACAGTATGGTTTTGTGTTTCAGAAAAGAAAAAAGAAAAAAAGCGGGATTCTGCAACAGCCTTGCCTCAGGCTGGCACCTATATATTCCCCAACGGAGACAAATATGGTACTTTGCATAGAACAAGTCATGTGTATGTGAGTGTGTGTGTGCGTATGTGTTGTGTGTTGTGAGTGTGTGTGTGGGTGTGCATTGTGTGTGTGTGTGTGTGTGTGTGTGTGTGTGTGTGTGTGTGTGTGTGTGTGTGTGTGTGTGTGTGTGTACGTATGTATGTTGTGTTGTACACGCTGAATTTTGGCAATCTGTACATGTAAAGAATGTGTAAGTGCTTAGGGCCTGTGCAGGTTAGGTGCTGTAAGCATCCATTATTATTACTGTGTTTGGTCCATACATATATATGTGTGTGATAATTGTGTGTGTGTGTGTGTGTGTGAGTGTGTGTGTGTGTGTGTGTGTGTGTGTGTGTGTGTGTGTGTGTGTGTGTGTGTGTGTGTGTGTGTGTGTGTGTGAGTGAGTGTGCATGTACATGTGCATGCACCTGCAAAAGGAGTGAAGCAATATAACTGGGACATGTATTTATATTGTGTATTATCTCTAGAGCTAAAGTGCTAGGGCATAAATCACACACACAAAAATACATAGTATACACACCACACATACACACACACACTTGTGCAAAGCTGGACTGCTGTGGTAGAGACTACAGAGGTGTGGGTGGACATTCTTTGCAGAGGGCGAGTTCATGACCACTGAAGAGGGTTCCCTAGAGCGCAGTGGTAAGGGCAAGCACACAACAGCGGAGGGTACGGTCTACGAGGGGGACTGGGTGGGTGACAAGATGAACGGCATCGGCAAGCTGCAGCACCCCTCAGGCGCCACCTATGAAGGAGAGTTTGTCAACAACCAGTTCCATGGCATGGGACGCTACACCTGGCCCAATGGCTCCTTCTACGAGGGACAGTTTGTGGAGAACAGGTAACAGATCACAGGTATCATATACACTTGTATAAGGGACAGTTTGTGGAGAACAGGTAACAGATCACAGGTATCACATACACTTGTATATGGGCCAGTTTGTGGAGAACAGATAACAGACCACAGGTGTCATCACATACACTTGTATGACAGTTTGTGGAGAACAGGTAACACTAACAGACCACAGGTGTCACATACACTTGTACAAGGGACAGTTTGTGGAGAACAGGTAACAGACCACAGGTATCATATACACTTGTATGATGGACAGTTTGTGGAGAACAGGTAACACTAATAGGCCACAGGTATCACAGACACTTGTATGAGGGACAGTTTGTGGAGAACAGGTAACACTAATAGGCCACAGGTATCACAGACACTTGTATGAGGGACAGTTTGTGGAGAACAGGTAACAGCTCACAGGTGTCACATATATATGCTTGTATGAGGGACAGTTTGTGGAGAAGAGGTAGCAGAGCACAGGTATCACAAACACTTGTACAAGGGACAGTTTGTGGAGAACAGGTAACAGTGACATATCACCGGTATCACATACACCTTAAGCTGTATGAAGGACAGTTTGTGTAGACTGTATAACACTGTCATATCAAAGGTAATATCACATACACCTTAATTAGTAATGAAGGACAGTTTGTGGAGAACAGCTGACTTAAATATCACAGGTATCACATACAACTTGCATGAGACATTTTGTGGAGAACAGGTAACACTATGACAGGTAATATCACATACATTGTATGAAGGACACTTTGTGGGGAGCAGGAAACATATTACAGGTATCACCTACACCTGGGTAACACACATTTTTGTGAGGGACAATCTGTGGGAAAACAGATGTAGCTGACGCTGCAACTGTACAAGTTTCTATGAATCGAGAGGCTATTTGTCCAAAGAAAAAAGTATCACACTCTACAAATTATGCATGCATGTGCACATGCACATGCACACACACACACACACACACACACATGTGTACATGCACACACACATACACACACACACACACACACACACACACACACACACACACACACACACACACACACACACACACACACACACACACACACACACACACAGAGTTACACCCAGCTGTGCTTATCAAATAACTCCCTGGGTGTGTCTAGCGCAGACCAGGAAGATGCAGAAAATTAATAGAGATGAACTTTTATTGTTTGCTTTGTTCTGCGAGTCTTAGCCTGGTTTTTTTTTTCCTTCATGTTTTGCTGCTGTAAAGTTGTGCTTGTGTGTGTGTGTGTGTGTGTGTGTGTGTGTGTGTGTGTGTGTGTGTGTGTGTGTGTGTGTGTGTGTGTATGTATATGTGTGTGTGTATGTATACATGTGTGTGTGTGTGTGTGTGTGTGTGTGTGTGTGTGTGTATGTATATGTGTGGGTGTATGTATACATATGTGTGTGTGTGTGTGTGTGTGTGTGTGTGTGTGTGTGTGTGTGTGTGTGTGTGTATGTGTGTGTGTATGTATACATGTGTGTGTGTGTGTGTGTGTGTGTGTGTGTGTGTGTGTGTGTGTGTGTGTGTGTGTGTGTGTGTATGTATACATGTGTGTGTGCATGTGTTACAGACTGGAGGGTGAGGGTGGACAGTTCACAGACACTGTGTCTCAACAGTGGACAGGAACGTTTCGCTACAGAGCTGCTCCAGGGCTACGCTTCAAACTCAGCATGGGATAGGCAGACAAAACATCTCCTTAAATTATTTCTCAACAGTATACATACATAATGGCTTCAACACAACCTTACGTGCATTACCACAGAGAGTATCACCGTTTCCTCACACTGAAATAATTGTTTTATTTACTTTGCTACTCAGAAAGTTGACATGGTGTTTTTTGATTCCCTGAGACTGTATAGCAACACCATGTCATGATTCATTTTTGTCACTGAATACAAGTATGTTGGATGCATTTGTTCAGCTGTTTTCGTGTCATGTGTGGTTGAGCAATAAATGATTTTGGTCAGTTGCTGATGTGTTGCGTGTTGTTGAGCAATAAATGATGCTGGTCACCAAGCTGTTGTCTGTAATATTGTTGGTAATCTGTTATCACTGGCCAATGTTGGTGTTGTGTTACTGTTAGTGTTACAGTTAGTGTAAGACCACACTGATCATTGTTGGTGTTGTGTTAGCATTAGACCACACATGCAGTCATCCTCACAAATTTAGTGACCATGCTGCAAAAAAAAAAAAAAAAAAAAAAAATCCAAGCACAAAAAATGCTCAAAACTAATGCTTACTTTAATAGGGCATTACAATACATGTACGTGAGATTTCAGGGCAGACATTTTTCAAGCAACAAATATCTCCAAGCAATGAAGAAAATAAAACAACTTAGGCCTTACAAATACCTTATCTACAAGCAATGAAGAAAATAAAACAACTTAGGCCTTCAATGAGTTCACATGCACAAGAATGAAAGGTAGAATATCAGATGTCCAGAGTGGCATGTGGTAATGTTTGACATCCACATTGAGTCAAAGACTCCTGAGGACATATCGTCCTGGACATGCTGGAATGAAGGTAAGTTATACCTGAGCAGACAGTATGACTTTCGGGGAAAGAAACCATCACAAATGCCTTGCACTGCAGACAGTAAAGTATGGAGGATAGGAGTAGGAGACACTACCTCACAGCCCAAGCCTTGCTTTCTGGCACCCTTCCTCAAAACTCTGCCATAACTCTGCCTTACCTCTGCCCATCTGTCCACTGATGCTGTTGGCACCCTCCAAAAAGTCTGGGTGCTATTAAGATTGTGGAAGTAACAACTAACATAACATGAAACACACACACACACATGCAGACACACACAAAGTCATAAAACATTCAAGTGTTCCTCTTTTTCAGTCTGAACTGAAATATGTGAATGTCATCACTTGAGAAATGTGGGTCCTGCCTCTCTTGTGCGATTTCTTCAATGCTGAACAGTTCACTGATCAACTGAAACCAAACAACAGTCACACATGAAATTCATAATCTTTTCAGTGACATCCCTCACATGTGGTATCAATAATTAATAATGACATACAAACTGTGGATAATGCGTCAACTCCACTTTTACTAAATGAAGATGTGATTCACGAAGCACATCCTACTGTAACCTCATCAACTCAAAATTTGTTACCAAACAAAATACACAATGAACTGGATGAAGACATATTATGGAAGAGTTGGTGGTGCCCAGCAGAAGCATTTGCTCCTGAATACCAAGTTAAGCATAACTGAGCATGATCACCACATAGATGAATGACTGCTACATGATAGGCTTTCCACCTGCCCAAGATTTCTTCAGAGTCAAATTCTGTGCACTCTACAAAAGTCCATCAGGCAAACTACAAACCGAGGTCCCTTGACCTTGTGTGTTTATACACATGCAAAATGATCATATATATGCTTGTTAATTTAAGACGCTGAAGTGTACATCAGAGTTCAGTGGATAAGGGAAACACCAAAATGGGGATGGGGATAGCTCAGTGGTTAGAGCACCTGACTCGAGACTGAAAGGTCCCAGGTTCAAATCCCTGTAGGAGTGGTGGGAGAATTTTCTTCTCCAGGGTCGACTTTCTGTGCTGACTCTAATTTCGGTATCCGTTCCACCCCCGTGTTACCGCAGTAGCACGTAAAAGATCCCGGTCATTCTGCCAAAAGCGCAGGTGGCAGGTTACAGCTAAACACGCATACACCTTACGTATGTGGCTTTGCATGAAGTGACATGGTGCATGGTTGTATGGTGTACACAGAACTTGTGCCGAGATGGCTGCAGTTTCATGTGGCACCAGCCATGCCAGCGCTTAAGTACACCACTTCGGTGGATATTCACACACACACACACAAAAAAAACAACTATAAAAAGTGTGTCACTCATGTAGAACCACAGGCGAGCGCAGTGAGTCTGCTCAAGAGAGCGGAGAATAGCGCTATATAAATGATCATCAATCAATCAAAACCAAAATCAAATCACAGAAGAATATTTGACACACCTTTCATGTTACACATCTCACAAAATTTGATGAGGATTTGGGGCAAAAATGAAGTTGAACCAGGAAGGCAGAAATTAAAATAGCATAAGTCCTGGCAGTAGGTGAAGCATGCAAAGCTATATTCTGATCTACTACAGGTTTGAAAGAGAGAATCTTGATGGCTCTGGAATCTCAGCAGAGCAGAAGATAAAAAAATAAATATATATATAATATAAAAAGAAGAAGAAGAAGAAGTTTAAAACCATGAACAGAGTGGTTGGTTGGAAAAAGCCTGTTTGGCAGGCAGGTTCTTGAGCTGATGTGTGATTAGGCTGGTCCGTTACGATTAGGCTGGTCCGTTACTTGTTACTTCGTGTGTTGCAAGGTGCATGACTTTACACGCTCATCCAAACAAACTGACCTCAAAAAATCTCCGTTCCAGCTCTGGTTTATTTCCTGTATCTCGCCTCTCATAGCAGCAGAGAACCTGAGTGTCCTTCCCACACAGCGAACGAATAGTGTTCACCAATGGCTGCAGAGACTGAAGCATAATGATGACAAGTATGAGTGAGTGGCATTCACTGTTCCTGAAATTAAGGCATAATGATGTCTGTTTCATGATGATAAATAATGAGGAAATAGCACTGAACTGCTTAGAGTTAGACTGAATTTCTGTGCTGACTCTTATTTCGGTATCCGTTCCACCCCCGTGTTACCACAGTAGCATGTAAAAGACCCCAGTCATTCTGCCAAAAGCACAGGAGGCAGGTTACAGCTAAACACGCATACACCTTACGTATGTGGCTTTGCATGAAGTGACACAGTGCATGGTTGTCTGGTGTACAAAGAACGCGCTGAGACGGCTGCAGTTTCATGTGCCACCAGCCATGCCAGCGCTGTAAGTACACCACTTCGGTGGATATTAACAAAATGCACCATAAAAAGCTATTCACTCATGTAGAATCACATGTGAGTGCAGTGAGTCTGCTTAAGAGCGGAGAATAGTGCTATATAAAAGTGATCAATAATAATATAAATGAGAAATCACAATCGAAATACTGTCTTACTAAGTAGTAAAGTACTGCAAAAGCTCAGGTATGATGACGACATAATTAACAGTAAGGCTGCCCCCCCTCCTCCTCCCCCAACAGTAGTGATCTGTTTAGCAATGTGGGCCAAACATTGGATTTGGCTGGTGGAGGGGCAGGGGGTGGGGGGGGGGGGGGGCTGACTGATGCACCCAACAGGTTCTTTATGAAGGGAGTAGGAGTTTGTAGGACTAAATATTGTGCTTCAACAATCAGTTACTTCCTTGTTTGTTTCTACACTTTGACCTAAACATTCCAGTGATCAGTGACAAATACTGCGACCACCCTCCAAAACAGCCAATGATGAAGGAATGAAGGTCACAGCCCAGGGGCTGCAGAAATTGAACTATAAATTATAATGACAACAAATAAAGAGACTGTCCCCACCAACCACTCCTCTCACATCTGCACACACACACACACACACACACAGCCAGTGAAAGGTGTTCAGTCTTGGGGCTGAAAAGGCTGAAGCATCATTATCAATATCATAAATATATATTAAAAATGAGAAATATTCAATAATGAAGGAATTACAAACATCAGAGTACTAATTAAGTACTGTTATATCTAAAAAATACGGTAGGTAAAGAATTATTCAATTCTGAAGGACTGTGCAATTCCTGCACTGGACCAGATAGTGGTACTCATACACTATACAGTGGTACCGGTGCAGTGGTAGTGGTAGTTCTGGTGCTGCAGTAGTCCTTGCTGCATCTGTGGCATGGTGAAGGTGTTTTTGGAAAGACGTGTAATTTCAAAATAACAAAGTGCAATATTCATGAAAATACAACAGCTAATCTTTCACAGTACGTCCTGGGTCATAATGGACCCACAGAGTCAACAGAAACATGAGATTGCATAATATTAATAATTAATATATATTATAGTTACCAAGTTAGTCAATATCAGATTTTAACATTCCATCAACCCAAGAACTAACAAGCTAACATTTCTTTCTTTCTTTTTTCTTCAAGTTCAACCATTCTTATGATTAAATATATTAAATTAACAATGACAATTTAAGATACAAATCGAAAAGAAAAATAATATACAGTTGTATCTCTCACTAATAATATCAGAACAGCCCACCGTATCTCTCACTAATAATATCAGAACAGCCCACCTCCTCATAGTAAATGCAGTCAGCCAGAAGGACCATGTCTGGGGTGGCTGGAACTTCACGGCCAGCTGCTGAGCCCCAGGTCAGACTGGCTGCATGTATTGTCCCCGTCACACTGGCTGTGTTGTCCCTGATGTTGTACTCCATCAAGGGAACAAACTCAGGTAAGTCTGTGACTGTCACGTTGGCTCTGTCAAAAAAATGCTGAACATTATGCTTTCTAATTCTAAAGAAAAAGGCTGAACGAAACTGTAGTAAACAAATACTGCGTGTGCCACTATGTGCATGCATCATGTAATATATAATAATAATGCATGTACGACTATAGTAATATGTACATGTTATTGTATACACACACACATACATGTATATTAATTATTATAATTATACAGGCATGTGTCACTGTGTCTGTCATGTGTGTGTGTGTTTTGCATAGTTATGCTTGAAACCTTGTCTACATTATGTGTTACTGTTATCTTTTCTGTATAATAATAATATATATTTTTATATTTTTATTGTTGATAACATTTTCATCTCAATGTACATTATGTGTGTTATACTATCATACTACGCTTGTTCAGTACTTTGACTTTGAGCCTCAGGGTAGGCACGTTACAAATTTTCATTATTATTATTATTGTTATTTAGTTTAAAATTAAATCAATTATTATTTAGTTTAAAATTCAGTCAGTCATCGCCACTGACCTTTGGTTGCATAATACATATGTTGTACTTGTGAACAATACAGAAGTCATATTAATAGTTCTGTAATAAAACTAATGATTATAATACTGTGCATTGAAATTTGAATAGATTTTTTTCTTCCGGCTGGGCTCCCTTCATCCCCCCCCCCCCCCCCTTAAAAAAAAATCAAAAAAATCCTGGAGCCCTGGAAGCCAAGACTGCCTCAGTTTACCGTCCCAAGTTTCAGATTTATGTCCCTTTAAAGACTTACCCCAAACTGGCAGCCACCAAGCCCACGGCCCCAGTACCTGATCCAAGTTCTACAACGACTTTCGATTTCAAGTCCTCCCCGTTGCAAAAATCTGCTGTCTCCAAATACTTGCTCAGCACGAGAGCCGCGTCCCACACAACGCAGCCGACGTCGCCTCTCTCCGATTGGTGAAATCTTAAAACTGTTCCATCATTTTTCTCAAACTCGCGAACAAACAATTTTGACAAGTCAATGGACGCAGCCATTTTGGCCAAGAGGAGATGATACTATGAAAAAGAGATAGAAAAAAGAGTGCCGTCCCTTTAACAGTGATGGCGCCGTAGAGTTCGAAACAAGTAGGAAATGGCATCGTCAGTTGAAATCATCGACTTTACCAGGCCTGTGGCAAACTCAAAGAATCTGTATATTTCAGGAATTGTGACGAATCAGCTTAATGAAGTTCAGATTTTGGTTTGTGCCCTTCCCCCTCTCTAGCTCTCGACTATCGCTCTCCCTGTCTTGACTCACTGACTTCCAGTTCCACTGTCAGTATTCGGTAGTCAATGAATCATTATTTTGATGATTTTGGAACGAAACAAAGTCATGCATTGTGCATTTTCTGTGTGGTTTCATGCCACCGGCAGTTAGGCGTTTTTTATCGAAAGGTTGACAATGGTGTGGTAAACCCCCTACACACACACACACACACACACACACACACACACACACACACACACACACTCCACGAACACACACACACTCACACTCTCTCTCTCTCTCTCTCTCTCTCTCTCTCTCTCTCTCTCTCTCTCTCTCTCTCTCTCTCTCTCTATCTCTCTCTCTCTCACACACACACACACACACACACACACACACTGTCACTGAGACAGACATTGAAACTGTTGTACTGTTTATAAAATTTTACATACTGTAAGTTATAAGTAATATAACTATTAGTATTACTGTCATGTTTACGTGTATGTATACCATTGCAGCTCACACTGTTTGTGGCTATTATTATAATTATATAAAAATGTTGCCTGCCGTTGTACCTTGCAGAATGCGCTGTATGAGGCATGCTCCCAGTTTGGCTTGGT
The DNA here is from genome assembly GCA_963584105.1 of Alviniconcha strummeri. Taxonomy (NCBI): domain Eukaryota; kingdom Metazoa; phylum Mollusca; class Gastropoda; family Provannidae; genus Alviniconcha; species Alviniconcha strummeri. The sequence continues at coordinate 1,511,731 of OY757556.1, forward strand.
GTATGAAGTACAGGTGTTTCCAGGGATAAAGTCCAGCAGAGCACCACCAAAGCAGTCTGATGACTCCATGTCTTATTATGCTTTTGTCAAGTTCTACTCCTACTATGCTGCTCAGAAAGCAAAAGTCACTCTCAGCAAGAACTTGAAAATTGGATCACAAATCTGCAAGGTGATGCACAGACACACAACAGAACACGTGCACGCGCGCGCACGCACACACACACACGCACACACACACACACACACACACACACACACACACACACACACACACACACACACACACACACACACACAGAGACAAACACACACACACACAAACACACACACACACACACACATGCCACTTACAGAGTCACACTGTCACAGATGCACACACAACACACACACACACACACACACACACACACACACACACACACACACACACACACCTCACTCTCATGCACTGACGTGTGCTCATGCACAATCATTCATATTTTCCCGTTTCTGTATTAGTATTACTTTGATTAATTTAATCATTCCTTAATTGTTTTCATCTTTAAAAAAAAATTCAATGTTTTTAGTTCTTATGAATATGATCTTATATTTAAGTTATAAATATATTATCTTTTCAGTTGATACTGGTTCATTTGTTTGTATTATTTTGTTTCATTAATTTAGCTTGTTCATGCTGTTATTAGTGTTAAGTGTTACTTTAAAAAAAAATCTTGTAATTTTCATGGGTTTGTCATCATTCTGTAACAGTTTACCTGTGTGTCCAGGTATCTTTCGCAGTACGTAGCAAGGACTCAGAGGCTGGTCAGATACTGTATGTGTCCAAATGTCAAGAGCTGGCCAATTTCTACCTTGGCTTCAATGGCTGGACATCAGCCATCCTGCGTATGGAGGAGGACACGGACATCTGCAGTCAGCAGGCCCCCACAGTGCCCTGCGTCAGATTCTTCTGTGTGGTGGAGCTGTCCTTCCCACGACACAGCCTCAGCACACAGGGTGTTGGGGCCTGGGAAGAGCTGTTTTGCACTCAGGGTATGTGCACACACACACACACACACACACACACACACACACACACACACACACACACACACACACACACACACACACACACATACACGAATGCGCAGGCACACAGACACACACACACACACACACACTTACATGCACACATGTACACACACACACTCACTCACAGTCATGCATGCTTGCATGGACACATGCTCTTGTACATACACACACACGCACACACACATACACATGCATGCACACATGCTGACACAACCACACACACACACACACACACACACACAGACACACACACACACATACACACAATAAAGGCCTTCACACACACACTGTTGAACTGAAGTCACTTAGGTTTACCAATCTGCACTGTACCTAGACACAGAGAATAAACCACAAGCACACATGTTTTAAAGCAAACGGTGCATGCCGTCTGTGCCACAGACCCAGCCAGTAAATCAACAGCCATACTGAAGGCCCGGAAGCGCAGCTACCAACGTGCTGTGGAGCAGGCATTTTCAACGGTGCTGCTGGTGGTGCTGGGCAACGGGAAGGTCAGTGTGGAGCTGGACACCACCCGGCCTGACCACCCCAACCACCTGCGGCTGACCGCCATGGCCGACCAGCAGCTGCTGCAGGTGAGATTTGTGACCGCTTGACTCACCTGGTGGTCATGGTGATGATGGATGCCAACTGGTGGTCATGGTGATGATGGTCGCCAACTGGAGGTCATGGTGATGATGGTCGCCAACTGGTGGTCATGGTGATGTTGGTCGACACCAGGTGACCATGGTGATGATGGTCACCACCTGTTGGTTATGATGATGACAGTTGTCATCTGGTATTCATAGGGATGACGATAGTCACCTGTTGTCATAGTGATGATGGTGGTCATCTGGTAATCATGGTGATGTTAATAGTCACCTGTTGGTCATGGTGATGATGGTAGTCACCTGTTGGTTATGGTGATGATGGTAGTCACCTGTTGGTTATGGTGATGACGGTGGTCATCTGGTATTCATGATGATGATTGTAGTCACATGCTGGTCATTGTGATGCTGATACAAATGATAGTCATCTGTTGCTTTCCTTCTAATTTTCTACATAGAAATCTTCTTCTTCTTTTTTTTCTTCTTTTTTTTTGTAGAGCATTAATCTACAAAAATATATTTAAAAAATTAAATGTTGTGGCAGGAATTTTCTTTGGACAAACTGTGCAACAATCAGTATTATTATGCATGGAGTTTGAAAATTAAAATAAAATAAATAAATTCATCTGCAGAACCCCCCATCCCAAACACACACATATACACACACCCATACCCATAGACACCCTGCTCTGATTTGGGTTTGTTAATTATTTTAATTATTTTTTATCTCTAGGTTAACGAGCTTGAAGAGACCAGGCCTGAAGATGAGACCAGCAAATTGAGCCAGGATGACGCCATGGACATGTCAGGTGATGTGGATGATGTCAACCTGCACATTCTGCAGGATTTGGGGGAGACAATCCGCTGAGGGGTGTCAGGGGAGGCAATCCGCTGAGTGGTGTCACTGCAGGAGTCAGGGGAAGCAATCTGCTGAGTGGTGTCACTGGAGGAGTCAGGGGAGACAATCCGCTGAGTGGTGTCACTGCAGGAGTCAGAGGAAGCAATCTGCTGAGTGGTGTCACTGGAGGAGTCAGGGGAGACTATCCGCTGAGTGGGGTCACTGCAGGAGTCAGGGTTATCAATCCGCTGAGTGGTGACACTGCAGGAGTCAGGGGAAGCAATCCGCTGAGTGGTGTCACTGCAGGAGTCAGGGGAGGCAATCCACTGAGTGGTGACACCACAGGAGTCAGGGGAAGCAATCCGCTGAGTGGTGTCATTGCAGGAGTCAGGGGAGGCAATCCACTGAGTGGTGACACTGCAGGAGTCAGGGGAGGCAATCTCTGAGTGGTGTCATTGCAGGAGTCAGGGGAGGTAATCTGCATAGTGGTGACACTGCAGGAGTCAGGGGAGACAATCCGCTGAGTGGTGTCACTGCAGGAATCAGGGAAGGCAATACACTGAGTGGTCTCAGTATAAAGTCAGCAGGCTACTTGATTACCGGTGAGATCAAGAGGAGGGAGGTACTAGGTGAGCTGGACTCTCAAGAAGAAGCTAGCCCAGAAGAGATCAAGAGCAGGGAGGTGGTGCTGGGCTATAAAGTTGGACTTCTCTTGCTTCAGTTGTTGTGAGCCGGTGTGGCCTAGCGGTAAGGCGTTAGGCTGGTAAGCGGAAGGACCTCGGTTCGATACCGCTTCGGCTCTCCTTTCTCTTCAAAAAGGTTGTGGTTTGTGGACACTGTCCTGTGACTTTGTCCATCACTTCCTACTGAAACATTAAAATGGCTCTCATCGCTGCCCATCTTAATGCAGGAATCATTCTGGTGGTGACAGTGTAGCGATAGGTATATAGTCTCCCTCTCCCCCCACCTCCATGCCCCCTTCCCCCCCTTCTCCCCGTCCCTAATAAGCCTTATGGTTTCTGTGGACGTTAAGCACCATGTTTACTTACTTACTTACTTCAGTTGTTTCCCATCGGCAGAGCTACGGATATGTCTTTGTGACTGTTCTGCATAGCAGTTGGGACAGCAATTGCATGGTGCTGTGGTCGCTGCGCAATGCCGGATGGACACTGCCTTAACATCCTGTTGTTCTGGCGGTGGTCCACGGCAGCTTTGGTCTTCCGGGGTGGCGCCTGTTTTGAGGTTTCACTCTTCTGTCCCCCTTTCCCACTGGTCCCCGTCCCTAATAGGCCTTCTCGCCTCCGTGGATGTTAAGCAGCAAAAACACACACTTGATTCCAGAGCTCAGGAGCTGTGTGAAAGTCGAGGTGGCCATCCTGGGCTTTCCGTCCTAATGAGCCTTACGGTTTCTGTGGACGTAAAGCAACACTGAACCATACTTAGGCATTGGTCACAGTTTGTCCCTAATATGTCAACGTGACATCTGAGGACATTAAGCTCCACATCATCATCATCATCACTTGATTACTCCGAGCTCAGGAGCTGTGTGAAAGTCGAGGTGGCCATCCTGAGCTCTCGTCCCTAATAGGGCTACGGTTTCTGTGGACGTAAAGCAACATTTCAACTTCAACTTGATTACAGTTTGTCCCTAATGTCAACCTGACATCCGAGGACATTAAGCCCCACATCATCATCATTTGCAGTTAAACTCGGCGGCAGGAAAATGAGTTCTATTCTCTTGGGAGAATCTTCGGTGCTTCGACTCTTCAAATCTGAAGTCATCAACATACAGGTGTCTAGTTTTTCTCTCTCCAGTACTTCATTTTTCTGCATGGGAAATTCGGTACCCTGCTGGATATTTCTTATTGTATTGAAGCAGCGTTGATACTTAAAGCAGTGAAATGGGAGACAATACACGCAGGCAGGTGGGGCGACGAACGCCTGCACTGAAATCTGACATTGGCCATTGTGTGGCCGGAGTGTTGAGTAGATGAACTAGAGAATGACCGACTTTAAACGAAGGATTTGAGTTTTAATTGCATGATGTTTTGATGTGAGCAAATAAATTAGAGAATGACAGTAAACAAAGGATCTGAGTTTTAATTTCATGATGTTTTGACGTGAGCAGATGGACTAGAGAATGACAGAATAAAGAACGAGTTGAGTTTTAGTTTTATGACATTTTGTTTTATGACATTTTGTGATGAGAGCATGTACCAGTAACTGAAGCATGGAAGACATGGAGCTGTTTTTTGTTGTTGACTGCCAGTCGATTGAACTGAATGAACTACTGTACTACACTGACTTGTGATCAAATGGATCGGCTGACTTCTAACTGTTCCACTGTACAAGCTGTTCCACTGTACAAGCTGTTTTTATGTCCTTGTTCACCTGCATACCACACACACACACACACACACACACACACACACACACACACACACACACACACACACAAATACACGTGCACGCACACACACACACTTGCACGCACGCGCATGCACACACACACACATTCACACACACACATGCACGCACGCACACTCATACGTTCACCACCACCCCCCACCCACACACACATGCACGCACAGGCACGCTCACATTCACGGACACACGCGCACACGCACTAACACATGTAACGCATCCATTCGTCCAAAAACTTTGTTGCGTCTGTTACTGAATGCATAGTCTATCTAGATTCCGATGTTACTGACTGCGTAGTCTTTCTAGATTCCGATATTACTGAATGCATAGTCTATCTAGATTTCGATGTTACTGACTGCGTAGTCTATCTCGATTCCGATGTTACTGACTACATAGTCTATCTAGATTTCAGTGTTACTGACTGCATAGTCTATCTAGATTTCGACGTTGAAATTTGAACTGGGAATTTTGAGAGTACGTGTAACTGGGGAAGAGCGGGGATCTGTGGAGGGAGTGTACAGATGGCGAAGCTCAGAAAGGTATTGTAGTCCAGTGTCCGTTATTACATTAAAGCGCCGCTTCTGCATTCTGTGTCATGGATCAATCTTGATGAGATAGTCATGGCAGAACACGAAACTGAAAGCCAGACTGAGCACAGTATTGACGACAGGTCACGGTGGGTCACGAGATCGAAAGCGAGGCTGCATTGTAGGTCTTTGTGTGCACGGCTGAACAAACAAGACCGACGAAAACACTACTGACATGCGTACCAGTACTGCTGCGTGGACTACCGCTTCTTTTCTTTTTTTATCATTCTAGGGATAACAACAAAATACTCTTTCACAGACAGCCATTGCTGGGCGATTACCGACAGGGGTAAGAACCAAAAAAAGGGAGTGGTTCATCCAGATTTGTCAAAACGATCGAAGCAGCATGATTGGAAAGTGAAGCAGGATCCAGCGGAGGCGATGTCATGACCCGCTGTGACCCAGTTCGGTCAGAATGACCCCAGGTCAATACTGTCCCCGCTCTCGATTTGGATTTGATGAGTGACCCGGCGTCTCCTCCCTCATGAATATTCTTAGGAACTGTCCATTGTGGGTCGTCCGCTAACCGATATTCCTGATGCTCCGAAGTCCGTGAACCGCCCATGGAAAGAGAGCTGGTGCAGTTATGTCCCTTAGCTTATAGCCAGCCTTCTCTTAGTATAGGAGTTGCTTCGCTTGGGCGTATGTGTGGTGTGTGTGTGTGTGCGCGCGCGCGCGTGCGTGCGTGTGTGTAGTGCGTGTGTATGTGTGGTGTGTGTGTGTGCGCGCGCGCGTGCGTGTGTGTGGTTTGTGTGTGTGTGTGTGCGCGCGCGCGCGCGTGCGTATGTGTGTGTGCGTGCGTCCGTGTGTAGTGTGTGTGTGCATGTGGGTGGGTGGGTACGCGCCGCGTGCGTGCGTTTGTGTGTGTGTGGGGGGGGGGAGGGGGCGTGCCGCGTGTGTTTGTGTGTGTGCGCGTGCGTACGTGTGTGTGTGTTTGTGTGTGTGCGCGTGCGTACGTGTGTGTGTGTGTGTGTGTGTGTGTGTGTAATCAGGCGTTTGCTTATTTCCTTTTCACCTGGAGCTGATCAAATTTTCATGGTCATATTGCAATGATACGAAGTTTTGTCTCCGCAGTAAGGTGATGCTGGTACATTGTGTTTGGTACTTAAATGTCCTTGTAGCAACATTCTGTGTGTTCTCGTCCTTCTCAGTGCTCGAATATTGGTCATATTTTTTCCATAATAAAGAGAAAACGATGTCTGGTAAACAATTTATTAGGATTTTCCAGTGTCATGTTTTCAAACGAAGACTGAACTAAACAAGGAAATTATACCATTGGAAAAAGATTGGACGTATTGTTTCTTTCTTTTGAGAGACAGAGACAGAGAGAGCAATGTTCTACCTCTATTTTTCTATTATCTAAAAGTGATGGAAGCTTATGAAATGTATTTATAGTCTCTCTCTCTCTCTCTCTCTCTCTCTCTCTCTCTCTCTCTCTCTCTCTCTCTCTCTCTCTCTCTCTCTCTCTCTCTCTCTCTCTCTCTCTCTCCTCTCTCTCTCTCTGTCCCTGTCTGCCTCTCTCTCTCTCTCTCTCTCTCTCTCTCTCTCTCTCTCTCTCTCTCTCTCTCTCTCCTCTCTCTCTCTCTCTCTCCCTCTCTCTCTCTCTCTCTCTCTCTCTCTCTCTCCCTCTCTCTCTCTCTCTCTCTCTCTCTCCTCTATCTCTCTCTCTCTCTCTCTCTCTCTCTCTCTCTCTCTCTCTCTCTCTCTCTCTCTCTCCCTCTTCTCATCTCTCTCTCTCTCTCTCTCTCTCTCTCTCTCTCTCTCTCTCTCCTCTCTCTCTCTCTCTCTCTCTCTCTCTCTCTCTCACACACACACACACACACATATACGCACGCGCGCGCGCGCGCACACACCTTCACACACGCACACACACACACACACACACACACACGCGCGCGCGCGCGCGCGCGCGCGCACACACACACAAAACACACACACAACCTCCGCGAGCAATGAACTGTTCATTGTAAAGCTCAAAACAAAGGGAAGGAGGCAAAGCCAGCCTATATGTACATATCACAAGATCGGGCTGCAATGAACTGTTCATTGTAAAGCTCAAACAAAGTGAAGGAGGCAACACCAGCCTGTATAAATATCACAAGATCAGACTGCAATGAACTGTTCATTGTAAAGTTCAAACAAAGGGAAGGAGGCAACTCCAGCCTCTATATATAAAAATCACTAGATCAGACTGGAATGAACGACAGCAGGCTAGCTAGGTCCAACACAGCGGCCCCTTTGCGAGTGTCTCTCTGTGTTAGTGTTACCATGCAACTGTACACCGCCTGCACAGCAGTGTGTGCACCTGTGACGTTCACACACTCACTCGTCGGCATCGCCCTTGTGCAGTCACGGAGAGAAAGAAGGGCAGTCACGGACAGAAAGAAGGGTAGTCACGGAGATAAAGAAAGGCAGTCACGGACAGAAAGAAAGGCAGTCACGGACAGAAAGGACAGTCACGAACAGAAAGAAGGGCTGTCACGAACAGACAGGGCAGTCACGGACAGAAAGAAGGGCAGTCACAAACAGAAAGAAGGGCAGTCACGAACAGAACCTGGCGTTGGGTCATCTTCGTCACTGATGCGACAACCAGCGTGACCGGCGCCAGCAGGTTGCAGTCATGAGACGATAGATGCACGGGCCACAACGGACTCAACGCCCACGAGTACAGGAAGGTCACTGAACGGCTGGCACCATCACCATCACCATCACCATCACCATCACCAACATGCAAACTGTGGTCCTGCAGATGAGACGTCTGAACGCGTATCAACTGAAGAGACGTCCGCTTCTGCAAGATTACACGTCTGAGCACGTATCAACCGAGAAGATGCCCGCTTCTGCAGACAGCCAGATACAAAATAATGTGTAGCTGACAGCGGTCCAGTTCCACACCAAACCGTACAGGAGCAAGCAGGAGATGGAGAAGAGGGCCACATTCACCCTGCAGACTGGACTTTCAGTGTAGCGGCGATCGAGAAGATGGAAAAGACACAGATACTGATGATGCCGATCTGTAGAGCGCGAATATCATGCCCGTGTTGCAGTAGCAGCTTGTTTATTCGTACACAAAAAAAGAAGGCGGTGGTGGGAAGAACTCAAAACAATTCAAAATGTCACTGGAACACAGTTTGAACAAACCTAGTTTTCTGAGGTCAGGTAGGCAGGTCTGCTTTTTCTTAAAAGCTTCCTTTGAACTACACCCCACAGGGACTGGGAGACTGTTCCAGTCTGGATGCAGCGTTAGAATAATTATGCTCTGACTCCAAAGGAATTGTTGTTGTTTCTTGCTCGACGCTTGGGATGTGAAGACGTCAGTGTCACTGCGTTTATTGCTACACAACCGGTCTAAGTTTAGTGTCAGTGTCCACGCTGTATTTACTGGCTTCAGACTGTGGCTGGTGAAGACACAGCCGATCCATGCACACCCAGTCAGTGCCTTTAATCATCATCATAATAATAATAACTCTTATATAACGCCTAATCCAGCTAGACTGGCTCAAAGCACTTCACAATTCAAAACAAGAATGGACATCAGAATCAATACATGAAACATGCATACACCAGGCGTCAGTTTATATCCGCACATGGTTTCTTGCCAGGCTGGGACTGGTCAGAGGCACAGGAGATACACATCCTGTCAATAGTGTCAGCGTCCATGCCGTGTTTATTGTCAGACTATGACTGGACACTGGGAGAGATCACACACAATGTCTTTCTGCGTCTGTTGCCACACTGTGATTGGTCAGTGGACAGATGTATACACAATGTCTCCATCTATACCTAATTTCTGTCCACAACTCGTCACTGGCACAACTCAGACACGGTGTCTGTATCATCCACGTCTGTTGCCAGATGTTGATGGGTCACTGGCACAGCTCGTACACAGTGTAGCCTTTCATGTTTATTACCAGCCTGGTCATTGCCGCAACTCATGCACAGAGTCTATGTCTATCCAAGTCTGTTGCTGGATTTGATCAACACTACATAAGTATGGTTTCATTTTTAATCCTGCTGGATGGATATCTCCATAGACAAAGCATTCTCGATGACTACCTTCATGGATCAGCAACACTGAATGGTGTCTTTGTATCTCAGCAACACTGAATGGTGTCTTTGTATCTCAGCAACACTGAGTGGGTGTCTTTGTAGGTCAGCAACACTGAATGGTGTCTTTGTATCTCAGCAACACTGAGTGGGTGTCTTTGTAGGTCAGCAACACTGAATGGTGTCTTTGTATCTCAGCAACACTGAGTGGGTGTCTTTGTAGGTCAGCAACACTGAATGGTGTTTGTAGGTCAGCAACACTGAGTGGGTGTCTTTGTAGGTCAGCAACACTGAGTGGGTGTTTTTGTATCTCAGCAACACTGAGTGGGTGTCTTTGTAGGTCAGCAACACTGAATGGTGTTTTTGTAGGTCAGCAACACTGAGTGGGTGTCTTTGTAGGTCAGCAACACTGAGTGGGTGTCTTTGTATCTCAGCAACACTGAGTGGGTGTCTTTGTAGGTCAGCAACACTTAATGGTGTCTTTGTAGGTCAGCAACACTGAATGGTGTCTTTGTATGTCAGCAACACTGAGTGGGTGTTTTTGTAGGTCAGCAACACTGAGTGGGTGTCTTTGTAGGTCAGCAACACTGAATGGTGTCCTTGTATGTCAGCAACACTGAGTGGGTGTCTTTGTAGGTCAGCAACACTGTATGGTGTCTTTGTATGTCAGAAGCACTGGATGTCAACAGTCAACATATAATGCTGTAATAATAACAACAACAGATAATAATAAGGATGTCAACATATAGGTAATGCACAATGGACGGATATCTTTCAAATCAACAACACTGGACGGAATGTCTTCGTGGATGGGTGTCTTTGTAGATCAGCTTCACTGGATGGACGGATGTTAAAGCACACAGGACGGATGATAAAGCACACTGGACGGATGTTAAAGCACACAGGACGGATGATAAAGCACACAGGACGGATGATAAAGCACACAGGACGGATGATAAAGCACACTGGACGGATATCTTCCTATATCAGCAACACTGGGTATACGTCTTTATAAATCAGTAACACTATAATTATAAGAGTCTTAGTAGGTTAGCAACATTGGATTGATGTCTTTGTAGATCACTAACACTGGATAGATGTCTTTGTAGATCTGTGACATTAGATTGATGCCTTCGTAGATCATTAACAGTCGGTGGATGTCTTTGTAAATCAGTATAACACTGAATGGATGTCTTTGTAGAGCAGCAACACTGAATAGATGTCTTTGTAGATCTTTGTAGATCAGTAACACTGGGTAGATGTCTATAGCTCAGCAACATTGGGTGGACGTTTTTGTAGATCAGCAACACAAAATGGACGTCTTTGTAGATTAGCAGCACATGAAACTGATGCCTTCGTAGATCAGCAACACTGGATTGATGCCTTTGTAGATCAGCAACACTGGACTGATGCCTTTGTAGATCAGCAACACTGGATTGATGCCTTTGTAGATCAGCAACACTGGACTGATGCCTTCGTAGATCAGCAACACTGGATCGATGCCTCTGTAGATCTGCACTACCAGCCTTAACTATGTACCATTAGTATTGTTGCTTCAGCCGGTCTTGTCGCTGCATGCTGATGATTATAATTATATCGTTTCTTTCGGGTGGATGTTGTTGTGGGCCGTCTTTACCGATGCTGCTGATGTTGTTCAGTCCAGGTGGATGGTTTGGAGGGCCGTCTGTTGTCTCGGTGGATGCTTTTTAGGGCTGGTTTTACCTCTGCTGGTGATGACGTCGTTCAGTCTAGGTGGATGTTTTTTTATGGTGAAAATGTCGTTGAGTCTAAGTGGATGTTTTAATTGCCGGCCTTACTGCTGTTGGTGATAATGTCGTTCAGCTCAGGCGGATGTTTCTGATGGCCGTCTAGGTCTAGCCTTACCGCTGTTGATGTCGTTCATCCTAGGTGGATTTCTTAAGCACGGCCTCAGTGACCGCTGCTGTTGATGATGTCGTTGAGTCTAACTGGACGTTCTTTGTGGTCGTTTAGGGCTGCTGGCCTTACCGCTGCTGGTGATGACGTCTTTGAGTCTAGCTGGACGTTCTTTGTGGCCGTTTAGGGCCTGCTTTTCTGATGCTGGTGATGATGTCGTTCAGTCTAGCCTGATATTTTGGAGGGCCACTTAGAGCTGCTTGCCTTGCCTCTGCTGGTAATGATGTCGTTCTGTCTAGCCGGATATTTTGGAGGGCCGCCTTGGGCCGCCCTTGTCGCCGCCGCCGCCGCCAGTGGTGGCGGTGTTGTCGCCCACGTTGCTGAACTCTCGCTGGAGCCGCGAGCGGACGGAGCGGACGGTGGAGGTGTACTTGGGCGTGCTGAGCGTGTCCCACACGTTGGTGTAGCGCCGCCGCCCGTCCCACGCCGCGTCCCGGGACACACGCTGGGACAGGCCGCCGCCGCTCGGAACGTCGTCCGAGGCGTCCGTGAGGACAAGGAGCGGTGGGACTGAAGTGGTTGCCGCGGGCGGCGGTGGCGGCGGCGGTGGCTCGTCCGTTTTTGTCGTCTGCGTGGCTGAAGGCGGCGGGGCTGCGGTAGCGGCCGTGGTGGTGGTGGTGGAGGAGGAGGAGGCGGAGGAGGAAGAGGTCAGCACGGCGGAGGTGCGCTTCGCGTGACTTTTCGATGACGGACCGCCGCTTTGCGCCGCCTGGACTGCCGCGTCCCTGCTGTCCGACTTGTCGGAGTCGCCAGCGCCGGAAGCCTTGGAAGACTTGGCCGCGGCGTTGTGAACAGCCCCCGCCCTGTCGCTGTCCGTCAGCGCCTCGCGCGTCTTGCTCTCCGTCGCGTGCGAGCCGAACGAGGACGACTTCCTGCGCGAGTGCGACGCCGTCTTCTCCTGGTGCTGCTGGCTGCTTTTAGAGCTCTTCTTCTTCCGCTCCTCGCCTCCGGCTTTGGCGGCCCTCGAGCTCTTCCGGTGGGCGTGGCTTTTGGACGAGTCCCGCTTCCTGTCCGTCACACGCTCCGCCTCCTCGTCCGCAGCGCTCTCTCCGTTCGTCTGCTTGCCGCCCTGGGCGTGGTCGGCGTCGGCGTAAGAGCCCGGCTGCGTGGCGGCGTAGGCCTTGCTGCGGTACTGGTAGTCCGGGATCAGGCGTCCCTCGCCCGCCCACTCGCCCGGCTCGGAGGAAGAGTTCTTCTTCGCGCGGTTCTGTCCGCCGTAGCTTCCGCTAGCTGGGCCCGCCGGGCCTGCGCCGGAGAGCTTGCTGCGGAACCACTGACTCTCCTTCTCCAGGCCCTTGGCCACGACGCGCTGCGCCTTCTCCCACTGCTCGATCTCCAGATGCAGCCGGTTCTCCTCCCGCTGGTTGTGGCGCAGCAGGCTGTCGTCGAACTCGGACCGGTTGGCTGTGCGCATCATCATGTTCTGGTGGATCGTGGACGTCTTGCGGCTGGCCATTCTGACACAGGGTGGTGGGGATACGGGTGGTGTGTGCGGTGGGTGATGGATGGTGGGTGGGTCGTGGGTCAAGCGCTTAGTCTGGAGTCTGTAGTCTGGAGCCTGTAGTCTGGAGCCTGTAGTCAGGAGCCTATAGTCTAGAGCCTGTAGTCTGGAGTCTGTAGTCTGGAGCCTGTAGTCTGGAGCCTGTAGTCAGGAGCCTGTAGTCTAGAGCCTGTAGTCTGGAGTCTGGAGCCTGTAGTCTGGAGCCCGTAGTCAGGAGCTTGTAGTCTGGAGCCTGTAGTCTGGAGCATGTAGTCTGGAGTCTGGAGTCTAGAGCCTGTAGTCTACGGCCTGTAGTCTGGAGCCTGTAGTCTGAAGCCTGTAGTCTGGAGCCTATAGTCTGGAGCCTGTAGTCTAGAGCCCGTAGCCTGTAGTCTAGAGCCCGTAGTAAGTTGTCCACTTTACCAAGAGCCTCGTAAGCAGGATGTACACGCGGGCAATACTGTGCACTTCACCAACAGCCTTGTAAGCAGGACGTACACGCGGGCAATATTGTACACTTCACCAAGAGCGTTGTAAGCAGGATGTACACGTGGGCAATACTGTACACTTCACCAAGAGTTCACCGGGACCCTTGCCAGTAGGGTGTACACTGCGTCAGGAACCGTGCATGTTTACATCACGTCGAGGCAGGTGGCGGGGGTTGTACACTTGGCCTGAACACTTGCACCGTGGAATACACGTGAAGCAGGATGGTACATACGTTCATACGTTGGTTTGGCAGGTGTTGCAGAGAGGAGGGAGCACCATGTACCTGTTCCGGTGTTGATAATGTGTCTGCACCCAGGGCTACGTAGTCGGGTCGTGTAACTGTTCAGCTGAAAATGTATCTGTGTACAGCCGTGCACTAGCCGGCTCATGTAACAACTGTTCAGCTGATAATGTACCTGTATACAGCCGTACGTAGTCGGGTCGTGTAACAACTGTTCATCCGGTAATGTATCTGTATACAGCGGGCACTAGTCGGGTCGTGTAACTGTTCAGCTGATAATGTATCTGTATACAGCTCGTGAAAGTGTTTAATTCACAGTGTGTCTGAAGACAGCCGGGTGCAAGCTGGTCTGGCCGGAGACAAGCGGCACTGGGCTGAAGTGCTGTTTGCTTCCTGTGATGGTCATGGAGCCGATAACTTGAAGCCGGGGTCGGCGGTTGGTCACGTCAGAGGCAGCTGATTTTCGACTGAGATGGCCCTGGAGACGTGGTGAAAGGCTAGTGCTAGAAGCTGCATGTAGAAAGTTGCGAGTTACGAAGGGCCGGTGTTGGACTTTTAAGAAGGGAAACTGGTTAAAAGACCGCCGAGATGGAAGTTCGACGTTACAAAGGGCAAGTGGTAAGAACACTGCCGAGATGGACGTTATGAAGGGCCAGTGCCAGAGACTGCCGAGATGGATTTTATGAAGGGCCAGTGCCAGAGACTGCCGAGATGGACGTGATGAAGGGCCAGTGCCAGAGACTGCCGAGACGGACGTGATGAAGGGCCAGTGCCACAGACTGCCGAGATGGACGTTATGAAGGCTGGACGCTGGACCAAGGCGCAGTGAAGGCAATGACCTGGAATGGCTGGAGCGGCTGGCTGAACACCAGTCTGGGCGAGTGGTTTCGGTTGACAGGATCTAGGGCGTAAGCTGGCGTTACTGACCAGGCCTGTGGGTTCCTGAAACACACCAACAGCCGTTGGTAACAATTTGCATAGGCACGCAAAAAGAGGTTACTTTGCATTAGACACGTCAACAGAAATACCCCCCCCCACCCCCCACCCCAGCCCCCCCCCCCGCCAGTCGTCACCATAGGCTGCTTTTCATCGGGCACGTAAAGACTGAGGTTATTTTGCATTAGGCACGTAAACAGGTTATTTTGCATTAGGCACGTAAAGACTGAGGTTATTTTGCATTAGGCACGTAAACAGAGGTTACTTTGTATTAGGCACGTAAACAGAGGTTACTTTGCATTAGGCACGTAAACAGAGGTTATTTTGCATTAGGCACGTAAACAGAGGTTACTTTGCATTAGGCACGTAAACAGGTTACTTTGTAATAGGCACGTAAACAGAGGTTACTTTGTATTAGGCACGTAAACAGAGGTTACTTTGCATTAGGCACGTAAACAGAGGTTACTTCGCATTAGACACGTAAAGACTGAGTTACTTTGCATTAGGCACGTAAACAGGTTACTTTGCATTAGGCACGTAAACAGGTTACTTTGCATTAGGCACGTAAACAGAGGTTACTTTGCATTAGCCACGTAAACAGAGGTGGGTTTTGAATCAGACACGTCAACAAACGTTAGTTGGCTTAGGCACGCAAACAGAGGTTACTTTGCATTAGGTACGCAAGCTGGATGGTTTTGAATCAAAAACGTCAAGAACGGTTATTTTGCTTTAGGCATGCAAACAGAGGTTGCTTGGTATTTGGAACGCAAACAGAGGTTACTTGGCATCAGGTACGCAACAGAGGATATTTTGCCTTAGGCACGCAAACAGAGAGAGAGAGAGAGAATATTAGCGAGAGAATACAAATGCAAATCTACACAATGTATAATTATTTAATATTGAATATAATACTATTGCTAATTCAGAATACTTCATAAAAACAACCAATAAAAAGTAAGCAAGTACAGTTTTACACACACACACACACACACACAACACACACAAGATGACGATGAACAGTGAATCGTGGTGTGTGCGTGCGTGCGTGCGTGCGTGCGTGTGTGCGTGTGTGTGTGTGTGTGTGTGTGTGTGTGATTTAGTTAATTGTTCTTTTAGAAAGTCAAAGGTACAGTCATTTTTTGCCAGTTGATGTTTTGCCCATGTGAATTCGGTGAAGTGTTTTTGTTATATTTGGGTTACCGTAGGCGACCCAGGCCTTTGTTATTGCAGGGTTTGTGTGACGTATTTCCAGCGCCAATTAACTCCCTTGTGTGTGGTTTTTGAAGCTGTGTTTGACATTGACGTGTGCTCTTTTGTCAGTCCATGAGTTACCCGGTCGTCTCGGTGTGAAGTATTAAGTAAAGGATCATACAAACGTTATGTGTTGACACTGAGTGTAGTCGCGAAAGCTGCCATGATTGTAACTGTACATCAATGTTGTTGTGAGAGAGAGAGAGAGAGAGAGAGAGAGAGAGAGAGAGAGAGAGAGAGAGAGAGAGAGAGAGAGAGAGAGAGAGAGAGAGAGAGAGAGAGAGAGAGAGAGAGAGAGACGCAAGACGCAAAAGTTTATTTGATTGGCCTGTGGCCTTCACAAAGGTTATACTAATAGTTGCAAACTGTACTTTAGCAAAGTGTTCAGAGGAACATGTAAATCATAAGAAATAGCAATCACACGTATATCCAGAATCTTTACAGTATGTAGATGAATATACACAAACATGAAGTGCACAAACGTAACTATACAGGTCGTGTCATTAGAGTCATTCACGTAATAGCAATTCTCTTCGTTTAAAGGCTAAGTACAGGAATATGGCAAAGTTCTTAATAATGACCTTGTTTTCAGTTGATAGTAACAAAACAAGTCGAAATGAACTTGGCTGGCTATAAAATTTATCAGGTATAAGTCTTTGACGTAAATCTTTTAGAGCAGAACAACACAACGTGAAATGCACTTCATTTTCGACAGAAGCTCTACACAAAGGACATATGGTGTCTGTGTAGGCATGCGTTTTGTATCGCAGAGAATGAACAACTATAGGACTTACAACCGAATCTAAACTTAATAAGCGAGTTCCTTATATACTTATTAACATCAACTGAAAGATATGCTGCTTGCACATGATTCGTCTTAAATTGTCTGTAAAAATTAAATCTATCACTTGCATCAATTCGACTCTTCCAGTCCTGCCAGCGGTTGTCAGTGAGTCTTTGTCTAAAACAACGTATAAACAAATTAACTTCCTGAACTCCCTTGTTCTGCCATACGTACCCAAAACCCAATCTAAACAATGTTGTGCGAATTTTAGTCACCCAATTAGTTTTTCCTTGTTCATCTAAATGCAATAACATCAAATAGGCTTTGTACGGTAAACGTTTTCATTCATTCTCGTAATCTTAAGCCACTACCGTACTGCACGAACATATGCGTTTATATACAATGGGTACCTTGCAGTATCTCCATATATCATATTGTTTGGTGTCATTTGACCCACCCCAAGAAACCTTTTTAATGCAAACATATGGTGTGTTTTTTCTATTTGATAACAATAATCATCCTCAAGGCCCCAGATCTCTGCGGCGTACAGAAGCACTGGGTTGCACTTTAGAGTCGAAAAGTTTCCCAAAGAGTTTCATAGACTGATTATCAAATTTGTACAAAACACTCAAAATACCCATGACTGCCCTTTTACCTCTTGCAGCCAAGTCACTGCAAGCAGTGCTGAACCGTAACTTCGTAGTAAAATACAAACCTAAATATTTATATGCATTAACCGACTTCTATTCGATTCTTTCCACAAAACCATTTTTCGTGTGCTGCTAAGTAGCCTCCCTTTCGGAACACAATGATGTTACTTTTATCAAAATTTACTTTAAGTTGCAATTTTTCAGAGGATCTGTACAATATATTCAGCTGATTTTGTAAACCAACAGCAGTCTCAGAAAGAAGAAGAATGTCATCCGCAAACAGCAGTATAAATATTTCAACTAACGTTGATGTAAGTATTGCGCCATGTTTGCCACCTTTAATAATATCGAGAGAGAGAGAGAGAGAGAGAGAGAGAGAGAGAGAGAGAGAGAGAGAGAGAGAGAGAGAGAGAGAGAGAGAGAGAGAGAGACAGACAGACAGACAGACAGACAGACAGACAGACAGACAGACAGGCAGACAGACAGACAGACAGACAGACAGACAGGACAGACAGACAGAGACAGACAGAGACAGAGAGAAGAAGAAGAAGAAGAAGAAAGAAGAAGAAGAAGAAGAAGAAGAAGAAGAAGAAGAAGAAGAAACACAAGAACAGACAAACAAGCAAGCAAACAAACAAAGAACAACAACAACAAAACAACAAAAACTAAAACCGAAAGAGAGAAAGAAATTCGTTGTTATAACCACGCAGTAATTTTATGTGTCTACATCTCGCCGTCATTATAAAAAATACGCTGTGGAATCGCGACAGCTCCGTCTCAGAGAACCAGGCAGCCCGCTAAAGGCCACATACGGTCACCTACACTATAGAAAAGCATTATAGCCTACAATGACTGGGTTTGATTAAGCTGTGTACGCTGCGTTACGTTGACTCGGTACAACAGGCCTACGTCTCACTGTGCGGGCAAGCGGAGAAAGGACATCAAGAAATCATTAGTTATGTCGTCAGCTCTGTGACTGGGGCGGCGACAGTTAATATCATGTCCGACCTCAGCCCGGTCTAGGAGAGAGGTG
>OY757556.1:1530298-1547798 GCA_963584105.1 Alviniconcha strummeri
ACTGACCGCTAGTTAGGCTGACGTTGCATCATGACTCATTGTCTGTCTCTGTTTAATCCATCACGTCATAATGTATCATTTGTCTCAATTTGAGCCTCTGGTCCAGGAGAATCTGACTCGGTCATAAGCACGACGTCAAAGTCTAGTGACGAGACTGAAAGTGAAGAACCAGTCGATTCCTTCCTTCCTTCCATCCACGTCGATACATTTTTTTCTCTTTCCTTCTTGAACCTCAGTTACATGCAGGCCTTGATGTTTCCACACCTTTCTCTCTTTTTTCCCTTTTTTTTTCTTTTTTTTTTTTTCTGTGGTTCACCAAGCCTTCTTCTTTGGTTCTTTGTTTTGTGACTGTGTTTAATTGTATCACGTTTCTGTACATGCTTTTTTCTTTAACTGAATGGACAGTTTCCTTGTTCATGCATCATCCTTCCATGTTCCTAGGTATTCTTTCCACTAGGTGCAGTCCTGTCTGATTAGTAAAAATGTCTTTTCCAATTCGTTATTGCTGCTGTTTTATCTATAAAGTACTGTTGTTTTTGAGGGATGGACAATATCGTATCATGCATTAAAACTAATCTGTGACTGTGGGTCGGAAGGTCTGGGGTTCGAATCCCATCAGAGTCATGCGGAATTTTCGGCCCTGGCCGACCCAGAGATGGGAGTCCTATGGGCCCAATGGGAAGGCTGGAACCACACAGCCGAGCTTCATCCACTTAACGGATGCGTCTTTGAGGATGTTGCTCTGATTACTTGACCAACACTGCAGGTGCCGCAGTTCCTGGGTCTGGTTAACACCGGGATAATTGTGACAGTAAGCGTGGTCTGCGGCCCTGTCACGTAGTCTCAAACTGAAATGGACCTCCATAGCATCATCAGTTATCATCCTCATCCTCATCGATCACTGCATACATTTTAAAAAAGAAAAGAAAAAAAGTCTCAGCTTCTGTAGCCCTTCATGCCACACTCTCGTGGTGGCCTCAGTCTCGGTGTTCCTCCCTCCTCCCTCGCCTGGGGCAGTTCTGATCAAAGCCCTCAACGTCAGAGAGTCCACATAGGAGGATTGGTGGAGGGACGTAGCGGCGGTCAGCTCTCTGGGGAGACACTCACTCAGTCTGACTCCGCGATTTAGCTAACATTGTCGTCAGTAGGGGACACAGTAGGTGGTGTCCTGCGTATGTTGAATCAGAACAGGCACTACTGAACACCACCGAAGTGACTCAGCAGCAGTGCAGTGTTTCCTTCAGATGGCAGCCTACCAACGATCTGACGTCACTTCCTGTGGACCTCTGGGGGCGGGGCCGCGATGCGGAATGAGCCCTGGGTGTGGCCGGAGGTGGGGGATGCCGGGACGAGCGGCGCGGGAGCAGTGCCTCTGAGGTCGGCACAGTTGATGGGGGGGGGGGGGGGGGATGGAGGTTGCTTTTGCCACTGAAAAACTATTGCCTTTGATGGGGCAGAGTCAGGGACAACAGCACACAGGTCGGCAGTATCTGGGCTGCCCATTTCCCAAGCGTATCGCTTGCTTTCATAAGCGATCTTCTTTTTTAAAATCAGCTTTTGACAACGGCAGAATGTTTGGCCGTGGCTGTTTTTAGGCAATGTCCGAAAGTGATGTTACAAAAAGTGCTGGATTTCGAAAACCAGTTGGTAAAAACTTTGCATTGTGCTCTCAATGACATAATATATATAATTCTTAAAAATGTGTGTATATCTTTGTGTTCACTTTGGTGGTCATTGTAAAAGAAATACTCAAAACACCTTCCGCGTTAAGAAGGTTTCAC
Organism: Alviniconcha strummeri; assembly: GCA_963584105.1. Lineage (NCBI taxonomy): Eukaryota > Metazoa > Mollusca > Gastropoda > Provannidae > Alviniconcha > Alviniconcha strummeri. The sequence continues at coordinate 1,532,080 of OY757556.1, forward strand.
GGTGACCTTGGCTTCGTGGGCATATGCGTTAAGCAGGAGATGGGTCTTACTGGTGTCAGCGGTTTGGGCCTGATGACGTACTGATTTTATCACTCCCGCTAGAACAGTTTCCAAGAAATTGATCAACTAGGGATCCATCTTTTTCGGGCTTAGCTGATGATATCACATTACTAACCGCTTCAAAAAACAACAACACTTAGCTGACGACATCAATGTATTATTTCTGCATATTAATAGGGTAAGATTCACAGTTTCATTCAAACTTCATTCTCAGTATTGGAGAAAGCAGGGCGTAAGCAGCCACTGCAGTTTCCTGTGGCGTGGTGATTTCTTTCATGAAAGCTCTTCAGTGAAAGGTGAAGCCGCTGTAGTTGTGTGAAAAAAGAAATAGTGAATCAACTGTCAACTGCAAAAGGACCCAAAGTTCACCATCGCTTTCGACACCGTGACCCCCTGTGACCTAGCTGATTAAAAATGACCCCGTGTCAATACAAAACCCGACCGAGCTTTCGATCTCCTGACATGCCGTCACCTAACGCATTAAAAACGGCCCGTGGTCCAAGCAGAAACGTTTCTGGACGTTGCAAACGGTTGCTCCTTTTCGAGCTTTCCCCTTGGTATCACTGCCAGTGACTGTGTTTCAAGGTCACAGCCAGCAGCGTCAAAGAGTGGATGCTGAAGGTTGTCTCTGTCACGTTGTTCATTGTGTATAGCTTGGAAGAAAGAAAGAATCTGAAACAGAATGACTGCTAGCGTTCTAAAACAAGATCAAAACACAAAAAGGTTCAAATGAACGCTTATTTGTGCAATCTTCCAAGGACCGAACAAGCTGTAAAAACTAAACCAAAACAAGATAAGTCTTTTTCTTTCATTTTTCATAGTTTTTGACCGTTTATCTGTTGTTTAAGTGTCGTTTCGTGGCTTGATGAAGCGGATTTCCCCGAAAATGTGCATACTGTGTGTCCGTGTTAAAATAAATAAGCGTTCGTTTGAACCTTTTTGTATTTGGATCTGTGTATAGCTTGGCTGACCATTGCAGTTCAAACAGATCTGGTCAGTCATGCACGCATACAGTTAACACATGAAGAGACATACAACACAAGGAGGACGAAGAAAGGATTTGACACAATGTGCTGATACTCTTCTGTTCCCACACCCGGTGATCGTCAACGCAGTTCTGTTGTGGTGTTCTCCCTTTAAAGCCTGGAGTAGGTCAAACTATAGCCACGCATGCTTCGTCCACTGCCAGGTATTGTTTCCTTGTCTTAATGTCTATCTTCCCGACTTTTTACTTTCTTTCTTTTTTCTCTCCATCTCCTCTCCCTAGTTTTTAACTGTGTTTTGGTTAACGCAGTAACCCGTGTGGGTTTTCAGAATGAAATAGGTCACTCTGCTTATAGTCAAAAGCGATTTAAGCAGGTTCCCGTTGTGAGTGCTTACGGAATATAAATAGTTCCCAAGAATGGTATGGCCGTACCAAAACATGTTTTATCGCGCACTGATAGATAGACAGGTGTCGTTTTGAACTGGTGTAAAATAACTCTGAAGGTGTGATTCGTCCTAAGATTTGATGGGGCAGGGTCAAGGTCAACAGCACACAGGTCGGCAGTATCTGGGCCGCCCATTTTCCGAACGCCTCGCTTACTTTGATGAACGATCTTTTCAAAAATCAGCGTTTAAAAACGTCAGATTTTCGGCCATGGACGTTTTATGCAGCATCCGAAAGTGATGTTACAAAAGGTGCTGGAATTCAAAAACCAATCGATAAAAACTTCAAACTGTGTTCTCTATGACAGGATATATAATTCTTTAGAATGACGTGTGCACCTTTGTGTTGGCTGTGGCGGTCACTCTTATATAAAAGCATTCTCCAATATCTGCGGCGTTAGGAAGCGTTTAGGAAGGTTTCACGGTGACCTTGGCTTCGTGGGCACCGGCGTTAAGCATGCAGGAGATGGGTCTTACTGGTGTCAACGGTTTGGGCCTGATGACGTACTGATTCTATCACTCCCGCTAGAACAGTTTCCACGAAATTGCTCAACTGGTGGTCCATATTTTTCGGGCTCAGTTGATGACATCACATTTTTAACCACGTCAAACAAACACATGGCTGACAACATCAATAAAATATTTTTCAAATTAATACCGTAAGATTCAAAGTTTCTTCTGATACAAGTTTCAGCTATGTATCTTGTTTCGTTTCCAAACGTCAGGGCGAACATTATATACATAGTCAACAACCGTCGTATATCTGCTCTTAAGCTACAACCTGCACTGAATACATACTATTCATTTTGTGGTTAGTTGTGTGGTGGTAAATGTCGCTCCATCTTTAGGGCTACACAGCAAAAGAGCAGCTCCTTTCCGATTATACCGTTGCGATTAAACTTAGGGTTAGGTTTACGACAGGTTTTCGTCAAAATAAACTTTGGCGTTAGCGTTGGACGTGCGTTTGGTCCTAGATATCTGGTTAGCTGTCTGTTTAAATGCGAGTGGTTCGGTTGACTTTGCATCCTGCAACAGCAGCATCACGTCATCATCACTCGTTGTCTGTCTGGTCCCGGCATTACGTCATTGTGACTCACTGTCTCTCTTCGTCTGTTCAGTCACGTTACCATCAACCCGGAGTGGGGTACTGCGGACGCAGAAATTACGATCCCATTTCTTGAGAATCTAAACCTAACAAATGTGCTCTCTTTAAAGCCTGGAATATGTCAAATATAGCCAGGCATGCTTCATCCATTGCCAGACAATTCTTCATTGTCTTAATTTCTATCTGCCCGGTCAATGATCGACATCCACCTTCGGAAACTCCCCGTGTGTGTACTGCTCTGGACATGCCGGAGTGAAGATGATGATCATGATCATGATCATGATGAAGTGATGCCTAATGTCCTCGGATATCGTAGACATATTAGGGACCAATGCCGAAGCATGGTTCAGTAAAACTTTACGTCCACGGAAGCCAGAAGGCTCGTTAGGACGGACAGCCCAGGACGTCCACATCGACTCTCATACAGCTCCTGAACTATGACCCGGAGTGAAGGGAAACCACCGAGCAGATAGGCACGGCGGACAGAGCAACCGTCACAAGTGGCGTGCTTACCGGAAAATCTGAAGTGTTGAGGAGCTTGTGACACTACCCGTGAGCACAAGGCCAATCATGATTCATTGTGCCTGGAGAAGAGAAGCGTGGAAAGAGGAAGCGCTAGAACTGTAGAATATCTTCCTTGACAGGACGACAGAGGGCCATTGTCAATCAGACGAACATTGGAACGCCTACGTTGGGGAAACTTCTGAGAGACAGGGTGGGGCGCATAATTATGGGCTTTTTCGAGAGCATAGATACCATCTCATGAGGCTGATCTCATTATCGTCTCCATCTGCGTCATGAATTCAAGAATGGCTGACTATGTGGATCCCACAAGGAAAATGAAGTTACGTCCAGAATTCACGTTTCAGTCCTGTGATGTGGTGACTAAACCACCGGTCGATCCCTTCCTGTTTTCAGGTTCTTGCTGGATGGCAGGGGAAATGGGTAAGTTGATACCAAAGTGATGCTGACAGTGATGTACACATTAAAGTGTCAGTGGGGACGGGGAGAGACAGAAAGGAAACGGAAGTAAGGTCATGTCAAGGGTCAGGACAGATGTACTTTATTCTCACTATTGGATGTTTGCGTTTTGGAATCCCATCAACTCGTCACTCTGAAAGGGCGTACGCAGCCACTGTTGTTTCTTGTGTCATGGTGATCTAAAAAAAAAAAAATGTTTGGACCGGGTGTTATGTGTGTGTGTGTGTGTGTGTGTGTGTGTGTGTGTTGTGTGTGCGTTGTGTGTGTGTGTGTGTGTGTGTGTGTGTGTGTGTGTGTGTGTGTGTGTGTGTGTGTGCGTGTGTGTGTGTGTGTGTGTGTGTGTGTGTGTGTGTGTGTGTGTGTGTGTGTGTGTGTGTGTGTGGAGTTGTTGTTGTAGTTTTTCTTTAAAAAATCTTGTTTCACTTTTTCTCCCTTTTTTATATATATATATTTTTTTTTATTGTTGTTGTTGTGGGGGGGTGGGGGGAGGTGAGGGGGAGAGTGGTCACACAAGTTATCAGATAAAAGCTGAACCCGCTGTGTGAAAAGTGGGTCTAACCTTACTTCTGACCCGTGACCCGCTGTGACCCAGCACGTTAAGAACGGCCCCATGTCGATACAAAACCCAACCAAGCTTCCACTCCCCTGGCCTGCACTCACCTAGCTCATTAAAAATGGCCCCTGGCCCGAGCCTAAACCTTTTCTGGATCACACTGTAAATGGTTGTTCTGTTGAACTTTCCCCTGATATAATTGCAGGTGACTGCTTCAAGGTCACAGCTAGCAGCAAGAGTCGATGGTGAAGGTTGTTTGTATATCTAGCTTGTCCGATCTTTGCAGTTCAACCAGTTTTAGTCAGTCATACCCGCACACAAACAATTAACACTAAAGAGACGTACAACACAATTATTATACTTACCCTTCTATTCCCACAGCCAGGAAAGGGGGTTGGAGGGGACTCTTTCAAATCGAGGCTATTCTCTCTCTTGGCAAAAGGCTGCTTTCCGTGTGTGGGAATCAGTAAGAGAGTTGATAATCCGCAAACCCTCCCCCCCCCCCCCCCCCCCCCCCCCATTGGAGACAATATTTTTGGATAGCTCAGTATGTGTCTTTTCAATATGTGCTTGTCTGCAAGATGAACTATTCTGCTTTTAGGGATTATCTGAGATGGTATATAGCAGCTTAATGGCATCTATTAAAATGGGCGTGTCCCCTACAAATTCCCAAACCAGAGGCAGCTATACCATTCTTTGGACACACAGAAATACTGCACATGCTGGTATCAATGGGTAGCACTGCTCTTGCGGTTGCTGTTGTCTTACCCAGGTATGGTGGCCTGAATTACGCGTGTGGGATTAATGAAGATTAAAAATAAAATAAAAAATAATGTCATGTTGCATAATTTTGTACAGTGCTCGTGTAAAAATATTGAACAAAAGTGCTGCATTTACCACCAAATGTATCATGGCGACTGAGAGAGTCACAGAGAATGTTTGGTTTAACACCTGCATTAATGGATGACGTCAAGGAATAGAATATACTCAAGTTCAGAAGTTAAGCAACCTTTTACAAAAATGCACATATGTTCAAATCTCAATAAACTACTTCCACAAAATCGATACAGGTGCTGTCGTATTCACTGGTTTACCTCCATTTAACCTGAAATCAGTTTCACAGTACTCTATACCCCATGGAAGATAGGCGAGAAACATGCCCGATGTTTGTACGCGGGCGGGGATAGCTCAGTGGTCAGAGCGCCGGACTCGTGATCAAAAGGTCGCGGGTTCGAATCCCTGAAGGAGCGGCGGGAGAATTTTCTTCTCCGGGGTCAACTTTCTGTGCTGACTCTGATTTCGGTATCCGTTCCACCCCCGTGTTACCGCAATAGTACGTAAAAGACCCCGGTCATTCCGCCAAAAGTGCAGGTGGCAGGTTACAGCTAAACACGCATACACCTTACATATGTGGCTTTGCATGAAGTGACATGGTGCATGGTTGTATGGTGTACACAGAACGCGCCGAGATGGCAGCAGTTTCATTTGGCACCAGCCATGCCAGCGCTGTAAGTACACCACTTCGGTGGATATTCAAAAACGCGCCATAAATGGCTATTCACTCATGTAGAATCACATGCGAGCGCAGTGAGTCTGCTCGAAAGCGGAGAATAGCGCTATATAAAAGTGATCAGTAATAATAATAATGTAAAATTTACCAGCTTTGCTTTTATTATGTCTCAGTAAAACAGTTTAGGTTTAGGAGCCTGATGCCACCGGATCGCATCTCTAGTTTGGCGTAATTCAGCATGCAACTGCTGGACAGTTTCATGTATCAGCCTGCAGTCAGCAGGCTCTTTGCTATTATGCCAAGAATACAGACGAACAACTAGGAAATGTCAAAGATATTCACCAAAGTGATTGTCCACACTGTCAATGATTTGACAAATCATTACTGACTTTCGGAAACTGTTATCTGACTTACTGCTTATCATTAGAGCTTGGGTGTGTTTTTCCCAGCCAAAGATACCAAAGCCGGTGCCATAGAAGGTTGCCAAACTTGAATGTCCCTTACTTTGAGTGTCACTGAACGCATGTCCATCTTAGACATACATGTCAGCCTCAAACCTGAAGCCATCAAGATTCTCAAGCTCTGTGTATTCTTGATAGTCATCTTCCTTTTGGGGCTGCTCCACCTGGATTTCAACCAGGTCTTGCGGCATGAAAAAACAGTCTGTCCAGTATACCTCCCACTTTTCCATTCACAGTATGCAAGCCATGGCCATCTGCTCGAGGAATGGTTTTAGTTGCCTTAACTGCGGAATATCAAGAGTGCTTGAAAGCTGGCCCTTTCGATGTGCGTTATCAATGCATCTCTGCATTGTGGCATTGTGATTGTTGAACAAGGATGAGGTGTGTTGACACATTTTGTTGACATATATCACTTATTCACCTCTACAGAGAAGATGCATGGAATGTTCCAGTTTCATAATTTTTCCTTAACGTGGTAATCTCTTTATCTCTAAACGATTCTGCCCATAACATACTGAATGATGTACTGAAAATAATGTTTATATGGTCTTGTTGGAAGTTTGCTCTTCAATGGTTTTAGTGTCTTTGATGGTTTCCTGGTGTCTGTCATCCTCTCGAGTGTAATCTCTCCGACAGGTGGCATGGTAATGAGCTTCTCCTCAGCTGTTTTTGACATACATTTGACTAATGTTTTCAACATGTTGTTTACTTGTATTCAAGTCTTTTCACAAATAAGACATCTGTCACTGGGCAACAGCTAGCATTGTGGTTGCTGACGGATTTGCTGTTCTCGCTTTTGGGAAGATCTTACATCGTTTCCTTTCGATAGTTGTTGTTGTTGTTGTTGTTGTTGATATAATTCTGCAGTCATTCATAAAGTAGCACAATGTGTGATTCTCATGCAGATTCGGTATATATTCATATACTTCATCCACCATATAAGGACTGGACCATTGCACATGTTTAAGTTATTTAGTTCTTGGATTTGTATACCTCATCAACCGCACAAGGTCACTTCAGGACAAATCACAGTCACAGTTTCTTACGAGCAAAAAGTTGGCTCATTGTTCTACACAGAACACAATCAATAGCAAACATCCCAGCCATAACAGTCAATAATTAGCACATATCACTATCTACAACTGCAAAAGATACTTCCAGACAGATTCCTTGTAACGCGTTCAGTACAAAATTAAAGAACAACTGATCGATCACAAGTATGTCTAAATCATCTTTTTGAGGCACAATAACACACGTTTTGGTGCCTATTTATATTCTGCAGGCACTCAGCATGAGAACCTGCTTAAATCAATTGACTATGATCAGTGTGACCTATTTTATTTCGCAGTCTAACGCGGGAATTCGCTTCAGCCAAGACTAACGCAATTGAAAAATATGGAGAGGATTTGGAAAAAATGAAGGTGAATGGACCGGGGAAGCGGAAATTAGGACAAGGAAGAAATTATGGCACTGACTAAGCATATTTGGCTATATTCTGACCTACTCCGTGCTTTTAAGGCAAAACATTGTCAGCTCTGGGGTTTTAACAGAGGGGGCCTTAATATTTCTGCGTCCGCAGTGCCCAATAAGAAGGACATATTTAAAACAAAGAGAAACGGAAAGCTAAAACATATCAAACTGTTCAAACAAGAAAATAATATATATGGAAATGGCCTTTTTTGTCATAATAAATGAGTTGCTAAGAGACAAGGTCATCGCAAATTGGAATTCCATATAGTGCATTTATTAGAACCAGCACCACAGACACAAACAGCAACAACTCACTTGAAGACAACCTGAACTGTGTACTTTGATGGTCAAGGTACCCAGAAATTGCCATGTGGTAAAATCCCCCCCCCCCCCCCCCCCCGGGGGGGGGGGGGGAGGGTATAGGCTGGCTCATGGTTTATTATTTTTTGTTCTGCATGGTCATTGTCATGGTGCAGGCTGTGTGTTGTTTCCCTTGAATGTGGCCAAAACTGGCCAGTGTGATACACACCGGTTCGCCGTAGATCGTGTTATTTAAAACAAGTGCCAATAAACAAATACATATCACAGTCTCCGGTGCCATCGGTTTCAGTAGCGTCCCCTAGAAGTTGTGACCCTCTGGGATTTCAGCAACCACGTTTACCCACCCAGTCTGACCCCCTAAACCTTCAAATGTGAATCACACACACCAACTGCCCGATTTTTTTTAACGTTTTCTTACCCAGTGAGGAGGTGAAGACTAAATTGTGATGAATAAATGGCCTTTTTTATGCTGACTTTGAATTAAATAACGGATGAAACAGTGGGTGGTCAGTAGTTGTTGTGGTCAAGAACTGTTCGTGTACACGGTAACCAGCACTGGTCGCCTTCCGTTTTTTTTTTTGTACAGGTTCTAAGAAAATGCAGGCTGTGCGGCGGCGCGGAAGGTTCAGCCGTCCAGATGTGAAGTGCGCTGTGCTGGAGTCACGTGATAGAGCACGTACGTCAGTGAACGTTATGTACTATGACGCAAGTGAGGACTTCGTCCTGCGGCTGACCGAGGAACTGAAGACACACACAGCCCTGCGTCTGGTCTCTGGTCCTGCTGGACACTTCCCCACCTCACTGGTCAGTGATCGTGCTGGACATGAATATTATCAATCTTCAGTGCGGCGGGATACAGAGGAGAGTGTAAAACACGGGATCACTATTGTTGTTATTGAACCAAATGGAAAGACTCCTGTCTGTGATTCGGAAGAGGCACTGTGGCACTACAGTCAGTGTGGCCGTCACGTATTCTTCATATGGACACGCGAGCAAGATCAGCACCAAGAGGACTTTGAGTTCCTACTTCCAGACAGATTCAGTGACAGCACAGTGATGATGGTTTTTTCCACACGCTGCAGCGGACCGACAGGCCTTGTTCTGGAACACACTGGCCAGGTTCACAGGTAAGTCTCATACACCTCGTGAAACATCTCTCTCTCTCTCTCTCTCTCTCTCTCTCTCTCTCTCTCTCTCTCTCTCTCTCTCTCTCTCTCTCTCTCTCTCTCTCTGGGTGAGCTGTACTAACCGAGCAGACCGGACGCTTCTTGACATCGCTCTGTCAAGTTTTGGTAATTACGCCCATTAGTGACAAGCCTGTGCTTGGATTTTTAGCAAGTGTACGCATCACGCTCGTCTGATCATGCCGATACCAAATTTGACTTCAAGAACATCTTGTGGAGTATTTTATTGGACTTTTCAAAATTACATGTCTAAAAGAGCAGAGAAGGCAAGATTTGCACGTGCTAGCGTGATCAAGTTATGCTGGCCACTGAGTTTCGCTCTCACGTTGTTGTTCCGTGCTGTGTTACTGGTGTTGTTTTACAAACAGTGGCAAACAAACTGTTCGCGTCATCGAGACAGTGTGCCAAAGAGGACAGCTTTTGCCAGGTACATCTATCTGCCTCACTTCGTTCTTTTTTTCAAATGTGGGCTGTTGCCGTCAGATTCCTCAACGCAAAGAGGAGCGCACAACGCCACGGGTTTGTGGGGATAGCTGTACGGCTTCCCATTGGGCCTCACATCTCTTGTTACCTACACGGCTGTGGTGTTTCTTGCTGGATATCTGCTGACCTGCGGAGACGTTGAATCAAACCCCGGCCCAGGGCCTGGAGAAAGGCTGGACTACCCGTGGCGCCAACCCCCGACCCGACACGGCACCACCACGGACACCATCACTCGGCAAGCGGCATGCAGTGCCGGCGAGCGATCTGCCAACCAGACACGCTACCACAGCGCTAACACCACTGCCAGCGCTTCAGGACCCAGCGGTGCACTCACACGAATGGAAGCATACATCCTACAGCTGTCAGATGACACCGCGAAGCGCCTGCGGCAGATGGAACGTCAGCAGACGACGCTCTCCAACACCCTCTCCAACCTGGACACCCGGTGCCAGTCCCTTCAGTGCGAGAACGACCAGCTTAAGGAGGACGTTCGTTATCTCTCTGCAAGGTGTGAGATTCTGCAGAACCAAGTTGGTAATCTCTACGACTGGAAGGACCACTTCCATGACTTATGCCAGAGTACAGACGACAAGGTGGACAAACTAGAGTTCTTCTCTAGGCGCAATAACGTCAGATGTTTTAATGTGTACGAGGAATCTGACGAAACCAGTGAGGACTGTGTGAGGAAAGTTGTTCAACTCTTGAACAGATTCTACTCGCAGAAAGTGTGGACCAGGGACGATGTGGAAAGAGCACACCGCACAGGCCCCAAGAGCGGTGACATCAACCGCCCACGGCCTCTGATCGCCCGACTCCACAGGTGGAGTGACAAGATATCGGTGCTGCAGGAGAGGGATGGAAGAAAGGCGATGTCGGACACACTCAACATCCGTGTGGCGACTGACCTCACAGACCGACAGAACAACATCCTGCGTGAAGAGAAGAGTGCTGGCAGGCAGGCCTACTTTCACAACGGCCGACTCTGCTACAGAGAAAGGAGATCCCCCCGCCGCAGCCTCCGCTCCTCCAGCAAGACTGGGAGTCGTCCCCACCGCGCTTCACACGATGCCCCTCCATACCCCCAGCGCACGAAACAACCGGTGCCCAGCAGGAACGGAGCATTACAAGACCAAGCCACTCCCTTACTCTCCGACATGGAAGAGTTCCCGATGCTGCACAGACAGACGACAGGGGACGGAGCCTACAGCAGACCCGATTCACAGGGAGCTCAGGAGGCTCAAGAGACTCACCAACGACCAATACAGATAGCCACCCTCCACAGGGAGTCCTGTGTGGATAAGAGACCTGTCGCCAAGCAGTGCCGCGGACCTGAAGACAGCAGCCACCGCGACACCAGGACGACCACTGCACAGACATCTAGAGATGGCCCCGGTACCACCGCCCCTTCCAGCCCCAGCCGCTCCATCGACGTCCAACCACCACCCCACCCATGTCCTGGCGCTCTCCTCCCCGACAGAAGAGATCTTAGTGGTGAATGTGCACAGCCTCCAGACCGCTTCACCGTGACGACGAAGCCCTGACAAACCCCAATGTGGAACCACTCGATACCCAGGACACGGACGATGCCTCTGCTGGAGAGGGGGTCTACCCTCACGATGCAACTGTCGATCACGCTATGGTCAGCGCTGACAGCGCAACCCCCTCCACAGCACGCGATGTCAGCGGCGACGAGCGAACACCCTGGAGCTCCAAACTCCGAATCACCACCCCATTATGCCCCACAGCCCACCGGCAGGCAGGAAAACACCGCGGCGTCAATGTCTGGCCCCCTTACCGAAGGAACCACGGCCCAGCTGACGTCCTCTGCAGAAGCTGTTGATGCCTGGGACAGCGACCAGACCTTTGCCAAGCAATTGATCGACCCCTGGGAAGCAGCAGATCACATCGAGAGCCAGCCCCCCTGTTCCCCCCCCCCCCCCCCCCCCCCCCCCCCCCCGAAAAAGCCGCCGAATGATAATTCTTTTGAACTGCAGAGCATGTCGTTCGAAGACGAGACTGTCGTGCAAACCCCACGCCAGACTCGAAGCAAGACCAAACTTCGCGTCACGGACAGCTTTTTTCGCGTCGACACCAACTTGTCCGAAAAGCGTGCAGGTCGAGCGAAAAATGGACTACATGACAGCTAGGAACTCGGCCCTGCCCGTGTCATACAGTCTAGTGACAGTGGCACGTGCGACACGATGACTTTGGGGCCCATTTCATTCCTAACATACAATGTGGAAGGACTTTCGACTGTTTACGAGCCTTGTGTAAGAGACCTTGTCTCTAATTATGATTTTGTCCTTTTTACAGAAACGTTTTCAGCTGATTTTCCGTCGCATCTTTTTCCTATGTATGATGTTTTTATTTCGCCGGGAATAAGATTAACCGATTCTGCCACAGCACGTTTGTCAGGTGGCGTCGCTATGCTAATCAAAAGCAGTTCGCTAACGTTGTAACACGTATTCACGTTGAACTGGATAACTGTATTGTTCTTAAGCTCTGCAGACGCTTTATGGGACTGACAGCAGATACTATACTAATTGGTCTATATCTACCCCCGTCACAGAGTGTTTACTATGCTGGCACAGAAATTGACAATGGAGTCTGGATGCTTGAACACTGTATTATTGATGTGTTTGAAGAATACGGAGAGCTTCCTGTCATATTATTCGGAGACTTTAATGCAAGAACTGGCGATAAAAACGCTAAGGATGTCCCACTGCCTGACAGTATATTCCCTCTTGAAAAGGATGAGTGCGATGTTGAGGAGCAATATAGACGAAAGTCAAACGATGTTATAACAAACGATTTTGGTCGATACCTACTAAATGTATGCGAACAGTTTGGATTAGTCATTTTGAATGGTCTTTTGTCGGGCGACAAACAAGGACATTTTACCTACATTGCTTATAACGGATCAAGCGTGATTGATTACTTTGTAGTGTCCAGATCACTTGTCCAGTTTTGTATACACCTAAACGTTATGCCAAGAATCGAATCTAAACACATGCCAGTAGAAATGAAAATGAGAATTTCAAAAACGCTAATGACCGATGACAGAAAAAAAGCGTACGTTTAAAGTTCAAAAACATTTTTGGGATCATACATATGCGCAAACATATTACGAAATGCTTTTGTCAGAAGAAGTTACCTTGATTTTTGAGCAAGCAACAGAGTTGATTAACATAAACATAGATGCTGCACTAGACAAATTTAACGACGGTATTAATAGAGCAGGAGAATGCATGAAGAAGACAATAACTTTGGGGAAAATAAAAAAACAATCTGTGGTTTGATTCCGAGTGTAGGGAGAAGCGGGCGAAGGTGCGACAAGCCCTGAGAAAATTTATCAAAAATAGCACTAAAACAGGAGCGAACGAATTACGAACTATATATACAGAAGAACGTAAGAAATACAAATCATTGATTAAAGATAAGAAATCAGAGCACAAGAAAAATGTACTAATATCCCTTGAGCAAAATAAGCACGACCCGAAGACGTTCTGGAAAACTATCAAGTCAGCTACAGCAAAAGTTTTAGTACAAAGCTCTATTACTCAAGAAGAGTGGTTTAACCATTTTAGCAAAGTATTTGACTGCGATAGTGATGGTGTTTTTGACAGTGAAAGATCAGATGCGATTGAAGATATTATTTTAGATGAAGTAACAGCTGATGATTCGCTAGAAGCGCTTAATACTGAAATAAACTGCGACTCATTGGAATGTGATATAACAGAGGTAGAAGTTAGGGACGCCATTCAGTCTTTAAAAAGTGGCAAAGCGCCTGGCCCAGATGGATTAAATGGAGAATTCTACAAGTACTCAGCACACTGCGTAGTAGCGTTTTTAACCAAATATTTCAATAAACTGTTTGACTCTGGGACGTATCCACTGCACTGGTCCGAGTCGATCATACACCCACTTCATAAAAAGGTGACATCAACTCGCCGGACAACTACAGGGGCATATCCCTGTTAAATACCAGCAGTAAGATTTATACGTTGTATTTTGAACAAACGTCTGACGCAATGGGTGGAAGAAAATAGTATTATCAACGAAGCGCAAGCTGGTTTTAGAAGAAACTACAGTACAGTCGACCATATCTTTACTTACATTAGTGCAAAAACAGCTACTTAACCATGGTAAACTTTATGTAGCGTTTATAGATTTTAAAAAAGCCTTTGATCTTGTCGATAGTCGATACCTTTGGAAAATATTACGTAAGAATGGGATTAGAGGAAGAATGTATAGGGGCAGTTATGAGTATGTACGAAGTAGTAAAGGCAAGGGTACGTGTGAACGGTAGTGTAACAGAAGCGTTTGAATGCTCACGCCGGTCTCAAGCAGGGCGAAAATTGCAGCCCAATTTTGTTTTCCCTTCTAATTAATGAACTAGCCAACGAAGTGGAGCAGCATGGAAAACATGGAATAACCCTGTCACCCTACCTTATACAGATTCTTATTCTGCTGTTTGCAGATGACGTGTTGTTGATATCAAACACAGTAGTCGGTCTTCAGCAACAGCTTAACATTTTAAGAAATGCTGCACATAAACTTAATCTTTTAGTTAATCGAGACAAATCCAAAATAATTATCTTTAGGAATGGGGGGGGGGGGGGGGGGGGGGGCACGTTGCTGCCAAGGAGAAATGGCTATATGATGGAATTACACTGGAAGTAGTAAACCAGTATAAATATCTGGGTGTGGTGTTTTCAACAGGTCTCAGATATGGCTAAAAGGGCAAGAAAGGGTGTTTTTGGCATACTTAAGCTTTTATGGACACTAGGAGAAAACTGCCTGTAACTTTTCTTTAAACTTTTTGACTGCCAGATACAGCCAATGTTGACATATGGAGCAGAAGCTTGGGGTCTGATCGCTGACCACACTGTCATTGAAAGAGTTCATTTATCTGCGATAAAACGATTGCTCAATATTAGTGCCAAAACTCCCAGTGCTCTTGTTTATGGAGAAGCAGGTAGATACCCTCTGTACATACAAACATACACCAAGTGTATTAAATATTGGCTCAAAGTTACAAGAATGACAGAAGACAGAATCCATTTAAAGCGTATAAAATGCTCTGTATTTTACACTGTAAAGATAAGAACAATTGGGTCTCCAACGTTTGCTTCACACTTTACAAATACGGTTTTGGACATGTATGGGAGAATCAAGGTGTAGAGAACGTTTCTCACTTCTTGTGTGCGTTTAAACAGAGGCTCATTGACTGCTTCTTACAAGACTGGAATAGTAGCATTATGTCAAGCGACCGATATGCGTTTTATTCGTCTTTTAAACAGCTACATGAGCTCACACCATATTTAACGACTGTTAAAAATCCTGTCATTAGAAAAGCTTTAACCAGAATCCGACTGGGGGTGTCAGCACTGAGACCTCACCAGTGCAGGTATTCTACAGTGCCAGTAAATCTAGACTGTCCCTTTTGTAAAGGAACACGAGAATCAGAAATGCATTTTATCTTATCTTGCCCGAAATATTCGACCCTTAGAAAATCATTTATACCAGCAAAGTATTATGTTCATCCAAACGCTTTTAAATTGTCGTTGCTTCTTGCAGACGAAAAAAAATGTACATCACTGGCCCTATATTTATCTAAAGCATTTCACGTTCGAAACCAGTTTCTCCAGGTCTAACTGACCAGTCTCTACAGGCCTAACTGACCAGTAGTCCGCTGCGTGCAAAGCCGAGAGTGGTCAGACGGGTGTGTCTGGGAGGGAAGAGAGAGAGAGAGAGAGAGCATGCGAGTGAGTGCGTGGAGTGTGTGGTGCGTGTGTGAGAGAAAGACTTTGAGGTTGAAAGCTTCCAGCTAAGGTAGGAGTGTGTGTGTGTGTGTGTGTGTGTACTTCCTAAATCATTATTCCATTGATTGATGATCATTGATGAACAATTGTTGCTTACCCCATCCCCCCACCACCCACAATAACACAGGCAGATGGCCTATTCATTAAAACATTCATATTCGTATCCCTCCCTCCCTCCCTCTCTCAAATATATTAAATACTTTACTTCATGAAGTATGTCCTCTCTCATTTTACAGTCCCAGTTGTTCAATGCATATAGAACTGATCTTGTGTCAACACAGAACATTTTTTTATTTTTTGCTAACTGAATATTGCATACGTAGCTGAATGCATAGAAC
>OY757556.1:1552798-1584409 GCA_963584105.1 Alviniconcha strummeri
GACCAGTAATATAGGTACTGCCTCGCTACGTCACAGCGCGTGTGCTAGACGTCAGGTGCGCGACGTGCTGATAACGCGTGCGTTATTATTGTGTAACGTATGATTTGGCAGCCTGTTCTCAGCGCGGTGTGGGCCGAACTCTCTTTCATTGAAAAATGCACGTGACGTAGCTTGTTTGCTTGTGGGGTTCCGCACATCCATCTAAATTATATATAATATAACATGGCGCTTTTTGATGAAAATGTAACTCTTTTTAATATGATGTATAAATATATAATTTGATAGAATGATAGATCTAGTTAATATAAAACAGTGCGTTACTCTCTAGTGCAGCTAGATCAAGTTCTTTCCCTTTCGTTGCTCTCTCTCTCTCTCTCTCTCTCTCTCTCTCTCTCTCTCTCTCTCTCTCTCTCTCTCTCTCTCTCTCTCTCTCGTATGTTGAACTCTGCAAACAGTACAGAAAATTGCTCACAAGAAAGTCTGACTGCTATAAAAACTGAATTGAAAAACAAACTAATAAACAGCGCGAAAGATCCAAAAACATTCAGGTCTACCTTAAAAAGAATCTCTTCTAAGAAAAAAAGTGACTGGAAATATTGATAAAGATGTATGGTTGGAACATTTTTCAAATGTGTTTAATGCCACCACTGAACCTTACAAAAACGTTTTTGATGGTTCTTTGCATGAAAGCTTTTCTGAAACATTTTACCTTCAGTTGAATGGGGATATTTCTCACAACGAAGTCGTAGAAGCGATCAGCCATCTAAAACAGAACAAGGCGGGTGGACCAGACACTTTAATTCCAGAGATATTTATACATTTCGAGGAAATATGATGCATGGACAGAAGCAATAATACAGCAACTCCACAAAAAAGGTAACACACAAGACCCTAATAACTACCGGGGTATATCATTACTAAACGTATGCAGTAAGCTATATAGATATATTTTTAACAAAATATTGGTTACAGGGATAGAAGAAAATGGATCTATTGGAGAAGAACAAGCGGGTTTTAGGCGGGATTACTCAACTACTGACCACATCTTTACATTATTTGCTAAATATTTGTTACACAAGAAGAAACTGTATGTCCCCTTCATTACTTTAAAAAGGCATTTGACTTAATATCGTATGCAAAGTTATGGCCGATTTTGTTAAAACATGGTTTGAGCGGTAAGATGTATTATGCGTTGTAAAGGCCAGAGTCAGATGTGGCAACGGTGCAGGTTTGACAGACTTCTTCTTCTGTCAGAAGGGGTTGAAACAAGGGGAAATAACTAGCCTGCGGCTCTTCTCTCTCTTAATTAACGAGTTATCACTTGACATAATGAATAATGGGAATGGGAAACACGGTGTCCAGCTACACCCAGACATCATTGAACTGTTCATCATGCTGTTCGCCGATGATGTGGTTTTGTTTTCTTACACTCCATTAGATCTACAGCATCAGCTAAATTTGTTGGCAAGAAACGCCGATGCCCTCGATCTGACTGTGAACTTAGAGAAGTCAAATATCGTTGTGTTTAGGAATGGTGGTTATCTTGCCAGATGTGAAAAATGGTACTGTAAAGACTCTGTTGTAAAAGTCGTACATGCGTATAAATATTTGGGTGCGTGGTTTAGTACTCGTCTCTTGTTTTCCCATTCCCTTGAAAGCCAGAAAGCGAAAGTAAAAGCATGTATTGTTGAAATACTGAAAACTTTATGGAAGTTTGGCGATGTTTCTCCGAATATTTTATTTGATTCACAAATTAAACCTATATTGTTATATGGATTAGAAATCTGAATAGAAAAAGCTCACTTGTTTGCTCCCAAAACACCAAACGATACGGTATACGGGGAAACTGGAAGAACACCACTACATCTGAATGCTAAAGTTAGCTCAATACGTTTTTGGCTTAGACTTATAAGAACGGAAGCTGAAAGACTACCAAGGAAAGCTTACAACATGCTAGCCAATGTACATAACAACGGAAGACAATGCTGGGTATCCGCTGTACACGGGAATTTGATGTTGTATGGGTTTGGATACGTGTGGGCTAATCAAGGTGTGCAAAATGTAAACTGGTTTTTGCGTGTATTCAGGGAACGTATAACTGACTGCTGGAGGCAAGGATGGGATGGCAGAATTCACGAACGTGACAGGTATTCAGTCTACCGTATATTTAAATTAGAACGTGACAGGCATTCAGTCTACCGTATATTTAAATTAGAACGTGACAGGTATTCAGTCTACCGTATATTTAAATTAGAACAGTCACTCGAGCCATATTTTTATTGCGTGACTAATAAAGCACTGAGGGACGTCTTTATTAGATTCAGAATGGGTATTTCCGAGATTAAAACACACAAATTACGCTACTCAACTGACCCCTCTGACGATTTATCTTATCCTCTGTGTAAGTGTTGTGTGGATGACGAAATCAATTTTCTGTTTGTATGCAAAGCCACAGAAGCTTTAAGGTCAAAATTGTTGCCACAAGTATACTGTCAGGACTGGAGAAAACAACTAACCATTCTGAACGACACTGAGCATATGACCAGTGTTGCGCGTTATATATATATATAATCGCTTAAAACTTAGAACGCAGCCACAGCAAAACTAGATTTTAAGACTTAATCTGTGGTGTTTCCTGTTTCTACTTGTATTTTATTATTTGCAGACACCCTGCCCAATGAGTAAATGTTTATTCAGTTGCATACACGCCGTGTTCAATCTGCAGACTTTGCCCAGCACGTTCGTGTGTCTGCCGAGAATGGAACACAGATCGCATATTTGTGACATTTCCCACACAATTTGTAATGTTACAGAAACTAACTGAACTGTCATTAAGCATATATAAGCAACTCTATTTCTGGGTTTTGAGCTTCTTGACTTTGTGCAGGAGGTGTTGTAGTGCTGCACCTTGATAATCTACCTCGGGTTTTTCTGTAGTGCAATGGCTGGTGGCCACTTGGATCACAAAATACGTACATATGTTATTTGTGTATATGATTATTTTTCTACTATCCCCCCCCCCCCCTTTACTACTCCCCGCGCCTCCCTCCCTCCCGCCTCCCCCCCCCCCTCCCCCCCCCCCCCCGTCCCCATCTGCCTCTGCCCGCCGCTGCTCCTCCCTCACCCCCCTCAGCCCACAACTGATGCAGTTTTGTGACCTGTGTTACGTGGATGTACAGACGAGTGGTTTTGTGGTACTGGGAATTAATGTATTTCCAGCTTATGTGTTCATTATTTTTGTGTACCGTGTTGTGTATGTTGATATGAGCACTCGCTCAAGTTAATTAAACCATTTGGTTTAAACAACATTTTATTCATTCATCGTAATCATAAGCTCAACAAACAAGTATAGGAAACACAAAAGCATTATGCTTATTTGAGTGTTACCTATAGATAAAATGATAATCACACAGACACTTACGATGGCAAGATGGCAAACTGTTGTCAAAACATCAGAGGCAACAAAACAAACAAAGACCAAAATGACAAGAAAAAACCCAACAAACAAACAAAACAAAAAACAAAACAACAAAACGGGAGGAGGGGGCGGGGGTTGAAAAACAAATAACTAAACGAATGGTCTAGTGATGTTGTCATAATTATTGATCTGAGAGAGACGGAGAGAGGGAGAGGATTAAAACGTGTACTTCTTCGCTTGTATCATAAACAAATTTTGGCAGACTTTTACAGATTTACAAGCGGTCGGTTTGGCGCAAAAAAATCATGGACTATAGCAAATATTTTCTTATTAGTTTCTAAATGTAGCTGGTCGTTTTCAAACAGAAATGTATTGATATTTCTTTCGTTCTCATCTAGTTTATTAATGGTTTTATTTTTAATACTATTATAAAGGGGACAATGTAGTAGGAAATGCTCTGATGTTTCTGCTGTATATCCGTATGAACATATAGGGTCTTCTAACAGGTGGCGTCTGAATAAGTCATAATTTAAATCGCAAGTCGAAGTCTACAATGCTTAACTTGTTCCTTTCTAGAACCAAAATAATAATATATATTAGCAATTTGTTATGAATCATATCGGGCCCTGTTGCCTTTGATTTGTCTAAAATTGTGTTACACTATGTACGTGCGTAAGTATAATATCAGTAATTTCAGAGTCAGTGTATTCTACATTTGGAATATTTTCGTTTGGATTGTCTAATGTCGATTGTTGAATAAAACAGTCATTCAATACGTTGGCCTTGTGTTCGCTGGAAGAATACAAAGTACCACTGAAGAAGATGGGAGGAATGTCATCGGATATGCCTTTTTTATTCATAAACTGTTTTACAAGTTTCCACCATTCCTTAGTACCGAACTGTTTTGGGTCAGATGCCTTTAAATCAAGTTCATTTAAATATTCCAGTTTTCTGTCTCTAATCTTAGTGGTTACTAAGTTTCTATAAGTCCGATAAGCTCGCCAGTCTTTGTCTTTATTGCTGCGTTTTGCTTTTTCAAACAATTAACTATTTTATAGCCCAGCGAATGTCTACATTTATCCAAGCAGCATCTTTAGAACGAATTGTAACGGTTTTTACAGACATGCAATAGACCCCTTTCACTTAAATTTTCGCGCATGTGCAATGGACTGGAGTGTGAAATCTGCCGGAAGTGGGGGGAACGCGTCAGCTGGGTTGCTGGCCGAGCGCATAGCTGTATTTCCCTGGTACTAGTAGCAGTGAAAATCTCGCATTTCACGGCGACAAGATGGGCGCAAAAGATCACTGCTGTGTAATCCACTGCACCAGTGGTCGAATAAAAGCCAGGAATCCCGCCGGGAGCGAGGATAGCTCAGTGGTTAGAGCGCCGGACTCGTGATCGAAAGGTCGCGGGTTCGAATCGCTGCTGCGGGAGAATTTTCTTCTCCAGGGTCAACTTTCTGTGCTGACTCTTATTTCGGTATCCGTTCCACCCCCGTGTTACCGCAGTAGCACGTAAAAGACCCCGGTCATTCTGCCAAAAGCGTAGGTGGCAGGTTACAGCTAAACACGCATACACCTTACGTATGTGGCTTTGCATGAAGTGACACTGTGCATGGTTGTCTGGTGTACACAGAACGCGCCGAGATGGCAGCAGATTATTGTGGCCTCAGCTGTAAGAACACCACTTCGGTGGATATTCAAAAACGCATTATAAAAATCTGTTCACTCATGCAGAATCATATGCGAGCGCAGTGAGTCTGCTCGAGAGCGGAGAATAGCGCTATATAAAAGCGATCAATAATAATAATAATAACGTCTGTCATTTAGTTTCAATAAAAAGTCATCGTATTCCACGGCGCTGACTCGAGAATGATCCCCGGCCGAGTCTGTTGAGAATGAAGTTTTTGTTTTGTTATGTTTATTTTTTCTGCATCTTATTCAAGCGTACCGGCTGTTCACTTAATTGCTACAGTATATACCACTGTTGTTAGAACGAGAGAATGTGTGTGCGTGAGGGTGGTATGGGACGTGTCACTAGTGTCGTGCGCATGTGAGGGTGAGGGTGTTGCTGTGTTGCTGTGTTGTGTGAGGGTGTTGCCCTTTAATTTCTGATCTCTTACCTTAAATTTTACTATAATTATGTACAATAGTTTAGGCGAATTCTCTCTCTCTCTCTCTCTCTCTCTCTCTCTCTCTCTCTCTCTCTCTCTCTCTCTCTCTCTCTCTCTCTCTCTCTGTGTGTAACAGTTTTCACTAATTTCATGATTTCGATCACTCTGTTTTAGGAATAATTTATGAGGCTACCCGGTTTGGTCTGTTATATGTGTGCGTGCGCGCGCGTGCGTCCGTGCGAGCGTGCGTCCGTGTATGCGCGCGCCCGCCTATGTCTATGAGAGAGAGGGAGAGACTGATATGATGAGGGAATGGATTTTATGTGTGCGTGTGGATGTGCGGAGAGGCGGTGATATGGTGTATGGGTGTGGGTGTGGGTGTGAAGGCGGACAGGATGAGAATAATTTATACTTGTGCCTATGACAGCTTGTTAATCATAGTTGAATGTGTGAGCTACTGTTATTTTACAGTGCACATCTGTAACCAATATTATCTAATAATGTTTATATCAGTATTGTCTGTCATTTAATTTAAGTATGGAATGCATAAATACTCACACACAAAAGCAATAGCATAATAATACATCAATACACATACTTAATCATACAAAACAAAGTGAAACTGACGCACACTGAAACACAAACACCCCGCACTCATAGAGTCGCCGCCTGCACGCGCGCGCGCGCGCGCTCACACTGACGCGCGCGCGCACACACACACACACACACACACACACACACACACACACACACACGTGTTCACAGGTTTCCATGCACCCGCCCACACACACATACACGCACGCACACCAGCCCCCCAACACACACCTAGGCGGATCGCGCGCTCTTGTGCTGGTGTACGCTAAATGCCCCCCACCCCCTACCTCACCCTACCGGCTCACCCCGAAGGGATTTTTTTAATTTTATAAAAAATAATAACAACAACAACAACGGCCAGCCAGGTGCCGGAGCTTCTTTGTCAGTCAATGGCCTGAATTAATTGGAAATTTTACGAAGTCTGTGGGCATCTAAATGATTCAGCCCGGTCAAATCTCAGTACGCTCTAAGTCAGTGTCAGCACGTTCCCCCCTTCATCCGCCTTGAAGGAGATGTAGAACTTTGTAGCCGAGAACAGTCGTCAATGGATCCATTTGAATTAAACCATTTGAATCTCTCTCTCTCTCTCTCTCTCTCTCTCTCTCTCTCTCTCTCTCTCTCTCTCTCTCTCTCTCTCTCTCTCTCTCTCTCTCAAGCGCTAACAGCCTGGTATGAAGCTTTTCTTCCTGTTGTTGAAAAGCATGCGCCAATTAGGAAGAGACGAGTCAAACACCCTACACTTCCTCAATGGCTGTCATCTGAAATTATCAAGGCTATGAAACTTCGTGACAGACTCAAACGCGATAAGAAATTTGAGGACTACAAGAAACAAAGGAATAAAGTCACGAGTTTAGTGAGAGCAGCAAAAAAAGCTTACTTCGCAAAACTGATCAATGATAACAAAGATACTGCATCACTATGGCGTGCAATGACTGAAATTACACACAAGTCCCGAAATAAAGTAAAGACTGCAGAGATTAAATGCTCTCCTAATGTGTTCAACAATCACTTTCTATCTTAACTGACGCCATACTTAAATCTGCAGATACTAGCACTTCTAGTGACTATAAGATCCCAGCATCCCTGAAGAAGTTTTGCAAGGATAGGATTAGTTCCAGCGATTCATTTAAGGTTCCTCCAATTGCTGCACATGAAGTAGGCGCGTATATTAAAAAACTAAAGAACAAAAAAGCAATGGAGCCCGACAATATTAATTCTATGATGTTAAAACTTGCTCTTCCTTATGCAGTAGAATCTTTGACATACATCTATAATTTATGCATTCAACAAAATATATATCCCTCGGCTCTGAAAGCGGCCAAAGTTATTCCACTGCCTAAAACCAAAGATCTTACTGACCCAAATACTTTCAGACCAATTTCTCTTCTATCCGTTTTGTCCAAACCACTTGAAAAGCACATTCATAAGTATCTAATACTCTTTATTGAAGACCACAATCCGTCCCACCTTTTTCAGTCTGGCTTCCGTCGTCACCACTCATGCCATACAGCTCTAATTAGACTCTGTGATACATGGCTTTCTGCGTTCAACAAGACCCAGGTAGCCGGCGCTGTATTCCTTGATCTAAAAAAGGCATTTGATCTAGTTGACCACTCTATTCTTCTAAAAAAAAATGTTCGTCTATGTCCAGAATCTGTCGACGGTGTCTTTCCTAACAGCTTATCTACAAGACACAACACAGCGCGTTTTCCTGAATGGGCAATATTCTACTGAATGCATAGTTGAATGCGGTATACCACAGGGATCTGTACTGGGTCCACTTCTATTCTGCATCTTTATTAATGACTTGCCCCTGAACATAACTAATGACAATGTCGTCTGTCTTTTTGCAGATGATAATTCTATTCATTCATGTGGAAGCGATCTTCAGTCAGTTCAAACATCTCTTCAGGAAGGCTTAAATGACGTATCTACGTGGTGTGATCAAAATCGCATGGTAATTCATCCTCATAAAACAAAATGTATGGTACTAACTACAAAACAAAAACATAAGCGTAGACCCCTGACCCTTAATCTCACATTAAGAAAAACTCCCGTTCAACAGGTACGCGAACATCGGGTCCTGGGCGTAATAATTGATGAAGAGCTAAAGTGGCAGTCTCACATAGATAACGTATGTAAACATGTATCCAAGAATTTATTTCTGCTCAGGCACTATGTGGACAGTGACGCTCGTAAAATCTTTTTTCAAGCCCACCTGCTCTCGCATATAAACTACGCCTCTACTGTTGGAGTGGTGCCAGTGAGGTTCATCTAAAGAAGCTCAACTCCCTTCACAGACGAGCAGCAAAATTAATCCTACCAGATCAGTCCTTGTCAACTACGGAAAAATTAAAGAAACTAAATATTCTTCCACTAGATAAGCAATTAAAATTTAATCGGTGTGTAACTATGTTCAAGATACACACTGGCAAAGCACCCCCTTATCTGAGTGACTTTCTTCATCGAGCTCCTGCCCGGCATGGGTCAAATAACTAGGTTTTACCGCGCCCTCGTATTGACCAGTTTAAGACAAGCTTTGCTTTTTCTGGATCTTCAACCTGGAACACACTCCCACCCAAATTAAAAACATTTAGTTCACTATGCAATTTTAAAATAAATTTGCGTAAGTTCCTACACTCTACACTATCCTAGGCCTGTATTTGTATGACTTTAATGTAGTATAACACCACGTCTGTATATGTAGTTTTGATTCACATCAGTGTGGATAACATGTCTCCGTCAGAATATATTGCCAGTGACATTGATGAGTAACCTAGTTATGCCTATTGCGGTCAACTGTATTGCTAGTATTGATGTTGCTACCGCTTTGTAATACTGTATAAGTTTTGAAAATGTCATTAATAATCTTTATATGTGTTGTCTATATAGCATAGCAGGGACAGATTGTAAGAATAGGCTACTGCCTAAAATCTCAATCCTTGAGTAATAAAGTTCTGAGTTCTCTCTCTCTCTCTCTCTCTCTCTCTCTCTCTCTCTCTCTCTCTCTCTCTCTCTCTCTCTCTCTCTCTCTCTCTCCAATTGCGCAGCCTTATGTCGTTCATGCACTTCATATCAGGCGATTAAAAGTACAAGTAATAAATAAAAACATCCAAAAAGGAAGCTTTTGCCCTGTGCATATTTTTGCATTCGTCCGTTAGCCTGTATTGATCGGTCTGGGCAGCAGGAGTTCAAACTGAGTATAGACGCACCTCACTCAGGTCAGCGCAGACTGTGACTGAAAACAGAGCGATGCATAGTCCGATATTTCTGAGTAAAAGCGACTGGTTGTTGTTGTTGGCGTTGTTGTTGTTGCTGATGTTGTTGTTGTCTTTGCCGTCCTCGTCGTTGTTGTTGTTGTTGACGTCCTTGTTGTTGTTGTTGTCGTCGTCGTCGTTGTTGTTTTCGTCGTCGTCGTTGTTGATTTCGTCGCCGTCGTCGTCATTGTTGTTGTTGTCGTCGACGTCGTTGTTGTTGTTGTTGTTGTCGTCGTTGTTGTTTTCGTCGTCGTCGTTGTTGTTGTTGTCTTCGTCGTTGTTGTCATCGTCGTTGTGTTGTCGTTGTCGTCGTTGTTGTTGTTGTAGCAGTCTCCAGCTGAGCAGCTTGCTGGGGTCACCCAGTACTGCACTAAGTGTACACTGACAAGTTCATGCGGTACAGTGAGGGAACTGTGGGTGTGAGGTTTCTGTATCTTACTTTCCCTGCCACCTGTGCAGCAGTCACAAGCCATCTTGCGAGGATGTGTCTCCGTTTCACCGACGGTGGACGCAGTTATGCTAGGAGCTGCTCGTGGCTAAGATAGTCCCCACACAACTGTGTGTAGACCATAACGATAGTCCCCACACAGCTATGTAGACCATAACGATAATCCTAACACAACTATGTAGACCATAACGATAGTCCCCACACTATATGGACCATAACGATAGTCCCCACACAACTATGTAGACCATAACGATAGTCCTCACACTATATAGACCATAACGATAGTCCCCACACAACTATGTAGAACATAGCGATAGTCCCCACACCATATGGACCATAACGATAGTCCCCACACAACTATGTAGACCATAACGATAGTCCCCACACTATATAGACCATAACGATAGTCCCCACACAACTATGTAAAGTATAACAACATTTTAGTGTACCTTGGTGTTATTGCTGGGGCCAGTGTCTTCTTATTCTTCCATGCAGCGTCCGGCAACTTCAACATTTTAAAGACTCTGACACTTTTTAGTGTATGCTGGGTTATTTTGGTGTTTCCTTAATCCAAAGGCACATTGAGGACAGGTTAAAAAGAACGCTTATTTAATGACAGTGGACAATAATAAATAAGCGAGGGTTTAAAAAAAAAACTTTTTATGTGTTTGGATCTTGTTTTGAGAACATTGGCAGTCATCCTTCTTTCAGATTGTTTGTTTCCACACTCCTGGATTACAGGGTTGTTTGTTTCCACAATCCTGGAATATAAGATTGTTTCCACAATCCTGGACTACAGGATTGTTTGTTTCCACAGTCCTGGACTACAGAATTGTTTGTTTCCACAATCCTGGACTACAGGATTGTTTGTTTCCACAATCCTGGACTACATGATTGTTTGTTTCCACAATCCTGGATTACAGGATTGTTTCCACAGTCCTGGACTACAGGATTGTTTTTTTCCACAATCCTGGACTACAGGATTGTTTCCACAGTCCTGGACTACAGGATTGTTCGTTTCCACAATCCTGGACCACAGGATTGTTTGTTTCCACAGTCCTGGACTACAGGATTGTCTGTTTCCACAATCCTGGACTACATGATCTTGAACGTGCGTGTGTGATCTTCTTGCGTGCGTATACACACGAAGTGGACCTCGGTTTGTAGTCTCACCCGAATGACTTCTGCCAGAGTCTGCACCAGTTTTAACTCCGGACATATTCGACGATCTTTTCGACTGCACTAAGTGTACACTGACAAGTTCATGCGGTACAGTGAGGGAACTGTGGGTGTGAGGTTTCTGTATCTTACTTTCCCTGCCACCTGTGCAGCAGTCACAAGCCATCTTGCGAGGATGTGTCTCCGTTTCACCGACGGTGGACGCAGTGAGACCTTCAAGATAGCGACCATGTACACACACATACACACACACACACACAGAAACATCCCGCCCACCCACCCACCACACACACCCCCCGCCGGCCCCTCCCGCCCCCCCACCCGTCACACCCACGCGCACGCGCGCGAGCGAATACGCACGCACTGATACACACCCACAAAGGGACAATAACAATATTCCAAAGGTACAGGAACAGGCCTTCTCAGAGAATAGAAAATGTAATATAGTGGTGCACGGATGGTAACAATAACAATATACTTTATTCATCCCAGCCGGAAATTAAAGCTGTCGTTTGATCTTATACATCAGCTCACAATAAAGAACTGAACTGCACACAATTTATTGAGATATGTGCAGTTCAGTTCTTCGTTGTGCGTTAATGTATAAGACTGAACGACAGCTTTAATTTCCCGCTGGGATGAATAAAGTATATTGTTATTGTTACCATCCGTGCACCGTTCCCCCATTCCTACTATAGACCTTAGGGTTTCTGTTGACGTTAAGCATCATGTTTACTTTACAAAGGGGGGGGGGGGAGAGAGATCATAGATAGTCTCAGAATACTGTCAGGACTGCAGAAAACAACTAACCATTCTGAACGACACTGAGCATATGACCAGTGTTGCGCGTTATATATATATAATCGCTTAAAACTTAGAACGCAGCCACAGCAAAACTAGATTTTAAGACTTAATCTGTGGTGTTTCCTGTTTCTACTTGTATTTTATTATTTGCAGACACCCTGCCCAATGAGTAAATGTTTATTCAGTTGCATACACGCCGTGTTCAATCTGCAGACTTTGCCCAGCACGTTCGTGTGTCTGCCGAGAATGGAACACAGATCGCATATTTGTGACATTTCCCACACAATTTGTAATGTTACAGAAACTAACTGAACTGTCATTAAGCATATATATGCAACTCTATTTCTGGGTTTTGAGCTTCTTGACTTTGTGCAGGAGGTGTTGTAGTGCTGCACCTTGATAATCTACCTCGGGTTTTTCTGTAGTGCAATGGCTGGTGGCCACTTGGATCACAAAATACGTACATATGTTATTTGTGTATATGATTATTTTTCTACTATCCCCCCCCCCCCCCCTTTACTACTCCCCGCGCCTCCCTCCCTCCCGCCTCCCCCCCCTCCCCCCCCCCCCCCCCCCGTCCCCATCTGCCTCTGCCCGCCGCTGCTCCTCCCTCACCCCCCTCAGCCCACAACTGATGCAGTTTTGTGACCTGTGTTACGTGGATGTACAGACGAGTGGTTTTGTGGTACTGGGAATTAATGTATTTCCAGCTTATGTGTTCATTATTTTTGTGTACCGTGTTGTGTATGTTGATATGAGCACTCGCTCAAGTTAATTAAACCATTTGGTTTAAACAACATTTTATTCATTCATCGTAATCATAAGCTCAACAAACAAGTATAGGAAACACAAAAGCATTATGCTTATTTGAGTGTTACCTATAGATAAAATGATAATCACACAGACACTTACGATGGCAAGATGGCAAACTGTTGTCAAAACATCAGAGGCAACAAAACAAACAAAGACCAAAATGACAAGAAAAAACCCAACAAACAAACAAAACAAAAAACAAAACAACAAAACGGGAGGAGGGGGCGGGGGTTGAAAAACAAATAACTAAACGAATGGTCTAGTGATGTTGTCATAATTATTGATCTGAGAGAGACGGAGAGAGGGAGAGGATTAAAACGTGTACTTCTTCGCTTGTATCATAAACAAATTTTGGCAGACTTTTACAGATTTACAAGCGGTCGGTTTGGCGCAAAAAAATCATGGACTATAGCAAATATTTTCTTATTAGTTTCTAAATGTAGCTGGTCGTTTTCAAACAGAAATGTATTGATATTTCTTTCGTTCTCATCTAGTTTATTAATGGTTTTATTTTTAATACTATTATAAAGGGTACAATGTAGTAGGAAATGCTCTGATGTTTCTGCTGTATATCCGTATGAACATATAGGGTCTTCTAACAGGTGGCGTCTGAATAAGTCATAATTTAAATCGCAAGTCGAAGTCTACAATGCTTAACTTGTTCCTTTCTAGAACCAAAATAATAATATATATTAGCAATTTGTTATGAATCATATCGGGCCCTGTTGCCTTTGATTTGTCTAAAATTGTGTTACACTATGTACGTGCGTAAGTATAATATCAGTAATTTCAGAGTCAGTGTATTCTACATTTGGAATATTTTCGTTTGGATTGTCTAATGTCGAATGTTGAATAAAACAGTCATTCAATACGTTGGCCTTGTGTTCGCTGGAAGAATACAAAGTACCACTGAAGAAGATGGGAGGAATGTCATCGGATATGCCTTTTTTATTCATAAACTGTTTTACAAGTTTCCACCATTCCTTAGTACCGAACTGTTTTGGGTCAGATGCCTTTAAATCAAGTTCATTTAAATATTCCAGTTTTCTGTCTCTAATCTTAGTGGTTACTAAGTTTCTATAAGTCCGATAAGCTCGCCAGTCTTCGTCTTTATTGCTGCGTTTTGCTTTTTTAAACAATTACCTATTTTATAGCCCAGCGAATGTCTACATTTATCCAAGCAGCATCTTTAGAACGAATTGTAACGGTTTTTACAGACATGCAATAGACCCCTTTCACTTAAATTTTCGCGCATGTGCAATGGACTGGAGTGTGAAATCTGCCGGAAGTGGGGGGAACGCGTCAGCTGGGTTGCTGGCCGAGCGCATAGCTGTACTTCCCTGGTACTAGTAGCAGTGAAAATCTCGCATTTCACGGCGACAAGATGGGCGCAAAAGATCACTGCTGTGTAATCCACTGCACCAGTGGTCGAATAAAAGCCAGGAATCCCGCCGGGAGCGAGGATAGCTCAGTGGTTAGAGCGCCGGACTCGTGATCGAAAGGTCGCGGGTTCGAATCGCTGCTGCGGGAGAATTTTCTTCTCCAGGGTCAACTTTCTGTGCTGACTCTTATTTCGGTATCCGTTCCACCCCCGTGTTACCGCAGTAGCACGTAAAAGACCCCGGTCATTCTGCCAAAAGCGTAGGTGGCAGGTTACAGCTAAACACGCATACACCTTACGTATGTGGCTTTGCATGAAGTGACACTGTGCATGGTTGTCTGGTGTACACAGAACGCGCCGAGATGGCAGCAGATTATTGTGGCCTCAGCTGTAAGAACACCACTTCGGTGGATATTCAAAAACGCATTATAAAAATCTGTTCACTCATGCAGAATCATATGCGAGCGCAGTGAGTCTGCTCGAGAGCGGAGAATAGCGCTATATAAAAGCGATCAATAATAATAATAATAACGTCTGTCATTTAGTTTCAATAAAAAGTCATCGTATTCCACGGCGCTGACTCGAGAATGATCCCCGGCCGAGTCTGTTGAGAATGAAGTTTTTGTTTTGTTATGTTTATTTTTTCTGCATCTTATTCAAGCGTACCGGCTGTTCACTTAATTGCTACAGTATATACCACTGTTGTTAGAACGAGAGAATGTGTGTGCGTGAGGGTGGTATGGGACGTGTCACTAGTGTCGTGCGCATGTGAGGGTGAGGGTGTTGCTGTGTTGTGTGAGGGTGTTGCCCTTTAATTTCTGATCTCTTACCTTAAATTTTACTATAATTATGTACAATAGTTTAGGCGAATTCTCTCTCTCTCTCTCTCTCTCTCTCTCTCTCTCTCTCTCTCTCTCTCTCTCTCTCTCTCTCTCTCTGTGTGTAACAGTTTTCACTAATTTCATGATTTCGATCACTCTGTTTTAGGAATAATTTATGAGGCTACCCGGTTTGGTCTGTTATATGTGTGCGTGCGCGCGCGTGCGTCCGTGCGAGCGTGCGTCCGTGTATGCGCGCGCCCGCCTATGTCTATGAGAGAGAGGGAGAGACTGATATGATGAGGGAATGGATTTTATGTGTGCGTGTGGATGTGCGGAGAGGCGGTGATATGGTGTATGGGTGTGGGTGTGGGTGTGAAGGCGGACAGGATGAGAATAATTTATACTTGTGCCTATGACAGCTTGTTAATCATAGTTGAATGTGTGAGCTACTGTTATTTTACAGTGCACATCTGTAACCAATATTATCTAATAATGTTTATATCAGTATTGTCTGTCATTTAATTTAAGTATGGAATGCATAAATACTCACACACAAAAGCAATAGCATAATAATACATCAATACACATACTTAATCATACAAAACAAAGTGAAACTGACGCACACTGAAACACAAACACCCCGCACTCATAGAGTCGCCGCCTGCACGCGCGCGCGCGCGCGCTCACACTGACGCGCGCGCACACACACACACACACACACACACACACACACACACACACACACACACACACACGTGTTCACAGGTTTCCATGCACCCGCCCACACACACATACACGCACGCACACCAGCCCCCCAACACACACCTAGGCGGATCGCGCGCTCTTGTGCTGGTGTACGCTAAATGCCCCCCACCCCCTACCTCACCCTACCGGCTCACCCCGAAGGGATTTTTTTAATTTTATAAAAAATAATAACAACAACAACAACGGCCAGCCAGGTGCCGGAGCTTCTTTGTCAGTCAATGGCCTGAATTAATTGGAAATTTTACGAAGTCTGTGGGCATCTAAATGATTCAGCCCGGTCAAATCTCAGTACGCTCTAAGTCAGTGTCAGCACGTTCCCCCCTTCATCCGCCTTGAAGGAGATGTAGAACTTTGTAGCCGAGAACAGTCGTCAATGGATCCATTTGAATTAAACCATTTGAATCTCTCTCTCTCTCTCTCTCTCTCTCTCTCTCTCTCTCTCTCTCTCTCTCTCTCTCTCTCTCAAGCGCTAACAGCCTGGTATGAAGCTTTTCTTCCTGTTGTTGAAAAGCATGCGCCAATTAGGAAGAGACGAGTCAAACACCCTACACTTCCTCAATGGCTGTCATCTGAAATTATCAAGGCTATGAAACTTCGTGACAGACTCAAACGCGATAAGAAATTTGAGGACTACAAGAAACAAAGGAATAAAGTCACGAGTTTAGTGAGAGCAGCAAAAAAAAGCTTACTTCGCAAAACTGATCAATGATAACAAAGATACTGCATCACTATGGCGTGCAATGACTGAAATTACACACAAGTCCCGAAATAAAGTAAAGACTGCAGAGATTAAATGCTCTCCTAATGTGTTCAACAATCACTTTCTATCTTAACTGACGCCATACTTAAATCTGCAGATACTAGCACTTCTAGTGACTATAAGATCCCAGCATCCCTGAAGAAGTTTTGCAAGGATAGGATTAGTTCCAGCGATTCATTTAAGGTTCCTCCAATTGCTGCACATGAAGTAGGCGCGTATATTAAAAAACTAAAGAACAAAAAAGCAATGGAGCCCGACAATATTAATTCTATGATGTTAAAACTTGCTCTTCCTTATGCAGTAGAATCTTTGACATACATCTATAATTTATGCATTCAACAAAATATATATCCCTCGGCTCTGAAAGCGGCCAAAGTTATTCCACTGCCTAAAACCAAAGATCTTACTGACCCAAATACTTTCAGACCAATTTCTCTTCTATCTGTTTTGTCCAAACCACTTGAAAAGCACATTCATAAGTATCTAATACTCTTTATTGAAGACCACAATCCGTCCCACCTTTTTCAGTCTGGCTTCCGTCGTCACCACTCATGCCATACAGCTCTAATTAGACTCTGTGATACATGGCTTTCTGCGTTCAACAAGACCCAGGTAGCCGGCGCTGTATTCCTTGATCTAAAAAAGGCATTTGATCTAGTTGACCACTCTATTCTTCTAAAAAAAAATGTTCGTCTATGTCCAGAATCTGTCGACGGTGTCTTTCCTAACAGCTTATCTACAAGACACAACACAGCGCGTTTTCCTGAATGGGCAATATTCTACTGAATGCATAGTTGAATGCGGTATACCACAGGGATCTGTACTGGGTCCACTTCTATTCTGCATCTTTATTAATGACTTGCCCCTGAACATAACTAATGACAATGTCGTCTGTCTTTTTGCAGATGATAATTCTATTCATTCATGTGGAAGCGATCTTCAGTCAGTTCAAACATCTCTTCAGGAAGGCTTAAATGACGTATCTACGTGGTGTGATCAAAATCGCATGGTAATTCATCCTCATAAAACAAAATGTATGGTACTAACTACAAAACAAAAACATAAGCGTAGACCCCTGACCCTTAATCTCACATTAAGAAAAACTCCCGTTCAACAGGTACGCGAACATCGGGTCCTGGGCGTAATAATTGATGAAGAGCTAAAGTGGCAGTCTCACATAGATAACGTATGTAAACATGTATCCAAGAATTTATTTCTGCTCAGGCACTATGTGGACAGTGACGCTCGTAAAATCTTTTTTCAAGCCCACCTGCTCTCGCATATAAACTACGCCTCTACTGTTGGAGTGGTGCCAGTGAGGTTCATCTAAAGAAGCTCAACTCCCTTCACAGACGAGCAGCAAAATTAATCCTACCAGATCAGTCCTTGTCAACTACGGAAAAATTAAAGAAACTAAATATTCTTCCACTAGATAAGCAATTAAAATTTAATCGGTGTGTAACTATGTTCAAGATACACACTGGCAAAGCACCCCCTTATCTGAGTGACTTTCTTCATCGAGCTCCTGCCCGGCATGGGTCAAATAACTAGGTTTTACCGCGCCCTCGTATTGACCAGTTTAAGACAAGCTTTGCTTTTTCTGGATCTTCAACCTGGAACACACTCCCACCCAAATTAAAAACATTTAGTTCACTATGCAATTTTAAAATAAATTTGCGTAAGTTCCTACACTCTACACTATCCTAGGCCTGTATTTGTATGACTTTAATGTAGTATAACACCACGTCTGTATATGTAGTTTTGATTCACATCAGTGTGGATAACATGTCTCCGTCAGAATATATTGCCAGTGACATTGATGAGTAACCTAGTTATGCCTATTGCGGTCAACTGTATTGCTAGTATCGATGTTGCTACCGCTTTGTAATACTGTATAAGTTTTGAAAATGTCATTAATAATCTTTATATGTGTTGTCTATATAGCATAGCAAGGACAGATTGTAAGAATAGGCTACTGCCTAAAATCTCAATCCTTGAGTAATAAAGTACTGAGTTCTCTCTCTCTCTCTCTCTCTCTCTCTCTCTCTCTCTCTCTCTCTCTCTCTCTCTCTCTCTCTCCAATTGCGCAGCCTTATGTCGTTCATGCACTTCATATCAGGCGATTAAAAGTACAAGTAATAAATAAAAACATCCAAAAAGGAAGCTTTTGCCCTGTGCATATTTTTGCATTCGTCCGTTAGCCTGTATTGATCGGTCTGGGCAGCAGGAGTTCAAACTGAGTATAGACGCACCTCACTCAGGTCAGCGCAGACTGTGACTGAAAACAGAGCGATGCATAGTCCGATATTTCTGAGTAAAAGCGACTGGTTGTTGTTGTTGGCGTTGTTGTTGTTGCTGATGTTGTTGTTGTCTTTGCCGTCCTCGTCGTTGTTGTTGTTGTTGTCGACGTCCTTGTTGTTGTTGTTGTCGTCGTCGTCGTTGTTGTTTTCGTCGTCGTCGTTGTTGATTTCGTCGCCGTCGTCGTCATTGTTGTTGTTGTCGTCGACGTCGTTGTTGTTGTTGTTGTTGTCGTCGTTGTTGTTTTCGTCGTCGTCGTTGTTGTTGTTGTCTTCGTCATTGTTGTTGTCATCGTCGTTGTGTTGTCGTTGTCGTCGTTGTTGTTGTTGTAGCAGTCTCCAGCTGAGCAGCTTGCTGGGGTCACCCAGTACTGCACTAAGTGTACACTGACAAGTTCATGCGGTACAGTGAGGGAACTGTGGGTGTGAGGTTTCTGTATCTTACTTTCCCTGCCACCTGTGCAGCAGTCACAAGCCATCTTGCGAGGATGTGTCTCCGTTTCACCGACGGTGGACGCAGTTATGCTAGGAGCTGCTCGTGGCTAAGATAGTCCCCACACAACTGTGTGTAGACCATAACGATAGTCCCCACACAGCTATGTAGACCATAACGATAATCCTAACACAACTATGTAGACCATAACGATAGTCCCCACACTATATGGACCATAACGATAGTCCCCACACAACTATGTAGACCATAACGATAGTCCTCACACTATATAGACCATAACGATAGTCCCCACACAACTATGTAGAACATAGCGATAGTCCCCACACCATATGGACTATAACGATAGTCCCCACACAACTATGTAGACCATAACGATAGTCCCCACACTATATAGACCATAACGATAGTCCCCACACAACTATGTAAAGTATAACAACATTTTAGTGTACCTTGGTGTTATTGCTGGGGCCAGTGTCTTCTTATTCTTCCATGCAGCGTCCGGCAACTTCAACATTTTAAAGACTCTGACACTTTTTAGTGTATGCTGGGTTATTTTGGTGTTTCCTTAATCCAAAGGCACATTGAGGACAGGTTAAAAAGAACGCTTATTTAATGACAGTAGACAATAATAAATAAGCGGGGGTTTAAAAAAAAACTTTTTATGTGTTTGGATCTTGTTTTGAGAACATTGGCAGTCATCCTTCTTTCAGATTGTTTGTTTCCACACTCCTGGATTACAGGGTTGTTTGTTTCCACAATCCTGGAATATAAGATTGTTTCCACAATCCTGGACTACAGGATTGTTTGTTTCCACAGTCCTGGACTACAGGATTGTTTGTTTCCACAGTCCTGGACTACAGGATTGTTTGTTTCCACAGTCCTGGACTACAGGATTGTTTGTTTCCACAATCCTGGACTACAGGATTGTTTGTTTCCACAATCCTGGATTACAGGATTGTTTCCACAGTCCTGGACTACAGGATTGTTTTTTCCACAATCCTGGACTACAGGATTGTTTCCACAGTCCTGGACTACAGGATTGTTCGTTTCCACAATCCTGGACCACAGGATTGTTTGTTTCCACAATCCTGGACCACAGGATTGTTTGTTTCCACAGTCCTGGACTACAGGATTGTCTGTTTCCACAATCCTGGACTACATGATCTTGAACGTGCGTGTGTGATCTTCTTGCGTGCGTATACACACGAAGTGGACCTCGGTTTGTAGTCTCACCCGAATGACTTCTGCCAGAGTCTGCACCAGTTTTAACTCCGGACATATTCGACGATCTTTTCGACTGCACTAAGTGTACACTGACAAGTTCATGCGGTACAGTGAGGGAACTGTGGGTGTGAGGTTTCTGTATCTTACTTTCCCTGCCACCTGTGCAGCAGTCACAAGCCATCTTGCGAGGATGTGTCTCCGTTTCACCGATTGTGGACGCAGTTATGCAAGGAGCTGCTCGTGGCTAAGATAGTCCCCACACAACTGTGTGTAGACCATAACGATAGTCCCCACACAGCTATGTAGACCATAACGATAATCCGAACACAACTATGTAGACCATAACGATAATCCTAACACAACTATGTAGACCATAACGATAGTCCCCACACTATATGGACCATAACGATAGTCCCCACACAACTATGTAGACCATAACGATAGTCCTCACACTATATAGACCATAACGATAGTCCCCACACAACTATGTAGAACATAGCGATAGTCACCACACCATATGGACCATAACGATAGTCCCCACACAACTATGTAGACCATAACGATAGTCCCCACACTATATAGACCATAACGATAGTCCCCACACAACTATGTAAAGTATAACAACATTTTAGTGTACCTTGGTGTTATTGCTGGGGCCAGTGTCTTCTTATTCTTCCATGCAGCGTCCGGCAACTTCAACATTTTAAAGACTCTGACACTTTTTAGTGTATGCTGGGTTATTTTGGTATTTCCTTAATCCAAAGGCACATTGAGGACAGGTTAAAAAGAACGCTTATTTAATGACAGTGGACAATAATAAATAAGTGGGGGTTTAAAAAATTTTTTTTATGTGTTTGGATCTTGTTTTGAGAACATTGGCAGTCATCCTTCTTTCAGATTGTTTGTTTCCACACTCCTGGATTACAGGGTTGTTTGTTTCCACAATCCTGGAATATAAGATTGTTTCCACAATCCTGGACTACAGGATTGTTTGTTTCCACAGTCCTGGACTACAGGATTGTTTGTTTCCACAGTCCTGGACTACAGGATTGTTTGTTTCCACAATCCTGGACTACAGGATTGTTTGTTTCCACAATCCTGGACTACATGATTGTTTGTTTCCACAATCCTGGATTACAGGATTGTTTCCACAGTCCTGGACTACAGGATTGTTCGTTTCCACAATCCTGGACCACAGGATTGTTTGTTTCCACAATCCTGGACCACAGGATTGTTTGTTTCCACAGTCCTGGACTACAGGATTGTCTGTTTCCACAATCCTGGACTACATGATCTTGAACGTGCGTGTGTGATCTTCTTGCGTGCGTATACACACGAAGTGGACCTCGGTTTGTAGTCTCACCCGAATGACTTCTGCCAGAGTCTGCACCAGTTTTAACTCCGGACATATTCAGGGCGGATATAATTTCAAAAAAACTGTTGCCAGAGTCTGCACCAATTTGAACTCCGGACATATTCGACGATCTTTTCGACTGCACTAAGTGTACACTGACAAGTTCATGCGGTACAGTGAGGGAACTGTGGGTGTGAGGTTTCTGTATCTTACTTTCCCTGCCACCTGTGCAGCAGTCACAAGCCATCTTGCGAGGATGTGTCTCCGTTTCACCGACGGTGGACGCAGTGAGACCTTCAAGATAGCGACCATGTACACACACACACACACACACACACACACACACACACACACACACACACACACACACACACACACAGAAATATCCCGCCCACCCACCCACCTCACACCCCCCGCCGGCCCCTCCCGCCCCCCCACCCGTCACACCCACGCGCACGCGCGCGAGCGAATACGCACGCACTGATACACACCCACAAAGGGACAATAACAATATTCCAAAGGTACAGGAACAGGCCTTCTCAGAGAATAGAAAATGTAATATAGTGGTGCACGGATGGTAACAATAACAATATACTTTATTCATCCCAGCCGGAAATTAAAGCTGTCGTTTGATCTTATACATCAGCTCACAATAAAGAACTGAACTGCACACAATTTATTGAGATATGTGCAGTTCAGTTCTTCGTTGTGCGTTAATGTATAAGACTGAACGACAGCTTTAATTTCCCGCTGGGATGAATAAAGTATATTGTTATTGTTACCATCCGTGCACCACTATATTACATTTTCTATTCTCTGAGAAGGCCTGTTCCTGTACCTTTGGAATACCCACAAACAAGGCCTTTAAAATGTGTTTCAAAGGTAAAAACAACAACATTCGCACACTCTTTTCTGACTAGTTTCTTTGATCATAATGTCGTCAAACAGAGTTGTAGAAAACAAGGCCTTTAAAATGTGTTTGAAAGGTAAAAAAAAAAAAATCGCACACTCTTTTCTGAGTAGTTTCTTTGATCTGATGTCGTCAAACAGAGGTGTAGAAAATGTTTTAAAAAGTTGTCCATAGATCATATCCCCAAGTGACCGAGAGTGCAGGCCTCTCGTGCGGCCGGTTCAAGGAGGTACACCCACACACTCATACACAACCACGCCCGCACGCACTCACACACACACACACACACACACACACACACACACACACACACACACACACACACACACACACACACACACAGCTTATTAGGGACAGGGAAGCCCAGGACGGCCACCTCGACTTTCACACAGCTCCTTAGCTCTGACCTAACCGCTCAGAAGGCTTAGCGTCGTGACTAACGTAATTGCACCACAGAATCAGTTGTTTACATCTATGATCTCCCCCCCCCCCCCCCCTTTGTAAAGTAAACATGATGCTTAACGTCAACAGAAACCCTAAGGTCTATAGTAGGAATGGGGGAAGAGTATATATATATATGTATGTATACCTATCGCTACACTGTCACCACCAGAATGACTCCTGTATTAGATGGGCAGCGATGAGAGCCATTTTAATGTTTCATTGTGAGGACAAAGTTACAAGACAGTGTCCACAAACCACAGCCGTTTTTGAAGAAAAAGGAGAGCAGCGATGAGAGCCATTTTAATGTTTCATTGTGAGGACAAAGTTACAAGACACTGTCCACAAGACACTGTCCACAAACCACAGCCGTTTTTGAAGAAAAAGGAGAGCCGAAGCGAAATCGAGCCGCGGCCCTTCTGCTACGCCTTACCGCTAGGCCAAACCGGCTCTCTCTCTCTCTCTCTCTCTCTCTCTCTCTCTCTCTGGTTTCCTCTCCCCGAAACTGGTAAAAGCAGGGTAACGGGTCTGAGGCCCCCTCATAGTTCTTACAAAACAAAACAAAAAACAGTCAAGGTCAGTCCACGTTTACCTTCAACCCCATCAAACCATAGCAGTCTTCCATCAAACGTGTTACATCTACAGGGCATCCACAACACATGCTCAAAGCACAAGATTATTCAATACCTACGTAATCATATTTGACACAACTGACACCTATGGCCTTGTAATCTACCCAAAATACAGAATAAATTCATTTTAATCATTATCTGAAGCGGGGATAATAAAACACAACGCAACACAGCGCGCGAGTGCATTCACGCACACCGATACACACATCGAGGGAAGAGGAAAGATGTATTACAATGTTGCTGGAAAAGAGTGACAAACCGTGCACGGACTGAATTTTTCGTACGTTTTATAACGCGGCGACAAACCTGCCGGTGTGACAAAACGTGCAGGCTGAACTTCGCAATATGACACGGGGTGACAAAACACCGGGAAAAGGCCCATCTTCAACATTCCTGGCGCCAGTTCGGCTCGGTGGTGCACGAGAGGCATACCGAAAGTGTTCTCGCATTCGTGGCCGTAGTAATCGGTAAACTTTTTTTTTCTTCCCCCAATACATACCTTTATGTTTCGCAAACTGTAAAGTATGGTAGATTGTGAAAAGAGGATTGCTATAATTGGCTTTTGACGCCCAGTCAGCCATGACGGTAATATTAGGGCAATTTGTTTCGTTGACTTGTTTCAATTTTCCATCACGCACTGCAAAAAACGACATAAAAGTGACAATTGTGGGCAATGATGTCTAAGATAGAAATCAGTTTTATAATATTGTAACATATCATGAACGCGCAGAATAGTAAACAGTAACAATGAACAGAAACATGTAATATAAATAGTAAAAAGCAGTAACGGTACATGCTGTGATCAACAGAATGTAGCTTGATCAGTGAAGTGTGATATAAACGGCGAAAGGTAATATGAACAATAGGCAGAGCCGCTCTAAGACGTGAACTGCTTCGCGTACAGCGATCCAACATTTTCATTGAGTTTATGATTTTGTCCCCTTTGGTCTCAGATGAATACAGACAAAGTCAAAAAAAAAAATCCTTATCTATCGTTAAAAGACCCTCCTGTGGACGACAATTTTTAACATCTTTCTCACACCGATCATAAATGCCCATATTTTGTATGGTGGCACATGCCATTTTGCATCTGATCGCTTAATTCTTCACATTGCATCTCTTTCTTGGCGGCCCCCCTCCTTCCTACCCAACTCTTGTTGCTGGTGGTGGTGGTGGTGATGTTAGACTTATTAAACGCCGAGGTACTGGAGGGAACCGAACTCAAAGAGGTGGGGCGGGAGGGAAACTATACTACCGCAACACAGTCACCACCAGAATGATTCTGCATTAACAGCGGTGTAAGCCATCTTCCATTAATTGTGAGGGGCAAAGTCACAAGGCAACATCTTATTGACTAACACCGACAACCTCATCCTTTTCCTTTTCACCTTGCATTTATAACCTACACTGTTTATCTAAATGTTAACAGTTTAGTTCAATGTTGCTTTACAGCCACATAAACCACAGGGCTTAATAGGGTCGGGGAGCCCAGGACGGCCACCTCGACTTTCACACAACTCCTGAGCTTTGAAGAGGTGTTACAAGTAAACATGGTGCTTAACGTCCACAGAAACCACAAGGCTTATTAGGGACGGGGAAGGGATGTTAAAGTAAACATCGTGCTTAGCGTCCACAGAAACCACAAGGCATATTAGGGACTGAAGGGTGTTAACAAAACATTCTCATTTTATATCTCTCGTTTCAGTATGCTGTATTGCTTCTGAGCATTCAAGTTCAGCAAAGCGCCACCGCTTCGCAAGAGAAGAGACGGGAGAAAGCCCTGGCGGTCAGATTAAAGGCTACGCAAAACGGGATTAAGTGGATAGGGGTCAGTTATCAAAACGGCAGGCCCTAACACTGCAAAACCCCTTGTCATCAAGGTAACAAGTGGATTCCAATAAGGACAGCAGTCTCTGATGTACCGCCTGTCAGGCAAATGCACGAGCCGTGGGGAGAGAGAAAAAAGGCCAATGTTTTCGCAGCTTTCCGATCCCTAGCTGAACACTCGGGGGTCACCCAGTATATCTGTGCAACTGTACATTGACAAATTGTATTGTCCCTAATATGTTTTTTATCACCTGAGGACATTAAACAAAATGTATGGTATGACACATTTTGGGCACTCCGTAGAGAGAGGATTGTCTGTGACCGCGATTTTGATTACCTTGCCACATGGGCAGCCACATGCAAAAATGGCCAATGATTAATTTTTACGCGATAAGCCCACACAGGAAATACACCAGACAGACTCAGGAAAACCTGAGCAGAAGAGGCGTGCATGCTATTTACTGCTGTAAGTAGGCCAAGCAGCCAGTGATTTTGTCTAGTTCAACCTCCCAAACACAGTTGTCTCAAGTCCGTTCCGAAGCATGAGTGGAAAAGATCAAGTCACACTCAGTCAGTCTCATTTTTCCGAAGGGGAGTAACTGCTCT
Source organism: Alviniconcha strummeri (assembly GCA_963584105.1). NCBI lineage: Eukaryota > Metazoa > Mollusca > Gastropoda > Provannidae > Alviniconcha > Alviniconcha strummeri. The sequence continues at coordinate 1,578,898 of OY757556.1, forward strand.
GTCTTCTCAAATTTTTATTCCTCTGTTTCCTCTGTTTTTTTTGTTTCCCCTCGGGGCACGACACATTTTCAGTACCGATTGGACACCTTTTTCCTATCTTTGGGGCGGAGCTTAAACGGTACCTTTCTTGCAACTCCTGTGTACCTACACAGTGGTGCACCTTTACTATGCCGTGTGGGTGTGGCCAAAATTAATAAGTAGCAACTCCTAGACACCTCCTGTGCACCTAAAAAAAGTTACCTGGTATTGCTCTGGGAATTAGCTGCCACCCGGAAGAATTGCTGCCCCGAGACCGTCTTTGCTGCTGTCTACTTGCAGCACCAGTTCTTTCTCTGGGTCAAAGTACGCCAGTACTGGAATGTTGGTGACTTTCCTCTTCACAGCATTCAGTGACTCATCACACTCTTTGGACCAGTTCCACACGCTGTCCTTCTTTGTGAATGCCCTGACTGGTTCCAGATCACTGGCGAGATTTGGCATGAATTTGGCCAGGTACTGAACTATGCCACAGTCTTCGAACACCATGGACATCACTTGGTGGTGTGATGTCGAGGATTGCTGCAACCTTCGACCGATCCGGTTGGACTCCTTCTGCTAAAATCCTGTGGCCCATGAAGGAGATCTCGTCTTGATAGATGGCTGCTTTCGCGTCATTCAGCTTGATGTTCTTTTCCTGCGTCAACCATTGTCACTGGTGAACGTGGGTTCTACACACTATCTTGCTAAAAGTTTAGTGCAGTGCACGCTGCCACCATGTTAAGCCATGTCGTGCAAAAAAGACAAAGCTAGCTTCACATTCACACGCTCATTTACGTAATCACAACGTACAACTAAACTTCAATCAGTACAGGGACTGCTACCCCTCAACACACCCTGCAAACCACCTCTTTGAATCTGCTGTGTACACATGTACCATTAACTATCCACCACCACAGCTGCTCATTTTTGGCACTGGTACTGTGGTAGTCACTAACCCTGTAAAAGTTGTACTAGTCATAGGAATTGTGTGTGTGTGAGTGTGTGTGTGTGTGTGTGTGTGTGTGTGTGTGTGTGTGTGTGTGTGTGTGTGTGTGTGTGTGTGTGCACGCGTCATTATTATCATTATTAACATTATATGCGTATGACTTGGGAGTGTGACAGATAGGGTGAGGGGAGAGTGAGGGAGTGTACCTAAAAGTATACAGGTACCTGCATGTTGAGAGTGAGAGAACATAAATACATACAGGTACTGCAAGCATACTCTGTGTGTGTGTATATATATAACGATATTTAATATACATGTATACAAACCTGATGATGTTTAACCTTGCGTGCTTTATCACTGTCTTACTATTTTCATGCAGTTTGAGTTCTAGTGTTTTGTTATTATTTGCAGTGACTCAATAAAATCCTTTACTTACGGACGAAGAACATGCACTCTATCCATGGTATCGTGTCCAAACACTAGCTTTTTTTTCTTCTTCTGAATTTCGCCTGCAAATGCCGTCTGCTTAGGGGAGAGGACTCCGGCTTTGTCCAGAGTAGCTTCCCCTAACCGCATGCACGTATTGTGTTGTTGCTCGAGGTGAGGGTGGGGGTCACATTCCGAGCATAGCTTCCCGGCACCTACCTCCAAACTCTGCCAGATTTAGTTACGCAGTAAGTAAGTAAACATGGTGCTTAACGTCCACAGAAACCGTACGGCTTATTAGAGACCGGGAGAAGGGGGGGGGGGATGGAGGTGGGGGGAGAGGGAGATTATATACCTATCGCTACACTGTCACCACCAGAATGACTTCTGCATTAAGATGGGCAGCGATGAGAGCCATTTTAATGTTTCAGTAGGAAGTGATGGAAAAAGTGACAAGACTGTCCACAAACCACAACCTCTTTGAAGAGAAAGGAGGGCCGAAGCGGCATCGAACCGAGGTCCTTCCGCTTACCAGTCCAATTAAGAAACGAATCATAGTTCGTCGAAGTGTCCGAAGTATGTTCGGCGAACAAACATTCGCCCAGTTAAGAACCGGCTTAACGCCTTACCGCTAGGCCAAACCGACTCACTTAGTTATGCCACTCTTTATCTCCACGCAGCGTGCGGTCAGCGCCCTCCATAAGGTTCCGGTACTAATATGACTGTAGGAGCAACCTAGCGTGTGAGCCGGTGTGGCCTAGCGGTAAGGCGTTAGGCTGGTAAGCGGAAGGACCTCGGTTCAATACCGCTTCGGCTCGCCTTTCTCTTCGAAAAGGTTGTGGTTTGTGGACACTGTCTTGTGACTTTGTCCATCACTTCCTATTGAAACATTAAAATGGCTCTCATCACTGCTCATCTTAATGCAAGAATCATTCTGGTGGTACCAGCGTAGCGATAGGTATATAATATCCCTCCCTCCCTCCCTCTTCCCCCACCTCCATACCCCCTTCTCCCCGTCCCTAATAAGCCTTATGGTTTCTGTGAACGTTAAGCACCATGTTTACTTACTAACCTAGCGCCCAAGCACGCACACGTAAACATGAGACGCATCCACCCCGGGTAAAAAAGAGAGTTCCGTCTCGATTCAAACGATTGTGGTTTTACTTGTGCTGGTGTAAACTTTGTTGGCGGCTATAAATGATACGCCTTGTTGTATTTGAGTTGTTTGTAACAAACTTACTAGTGTTTGAGCACCAACAAAAAAATGCTCGTTAGCTGACAGTTTTCTGGACCCTATGGCGTAACTAAATACGGCAGTGGCTGAAGGAAGGACTTTTTTGTCGTAAACCAGTGCTTGGAGTTTGGATGGGGGTAGCGGGGGGCGGGGCGCAGGGTGTAACAGGCTAGTGACGTCTACACTAGGCCCATTCCCGTGTCCACAGGGTAACCGACTTGGAAAAATTTCCAGTTCGAATCTCCAAGATAAAGCTCCGACGCCATTGCCAGTAGTTGGGCCTTTGTTTAGTTCCCTCTGAGGGATGAGGGGACCAGACCTCGGTGGAGCACCATTTCCAACTGGTCCTTCCTCAATCCTCACTGGGATCGCCTCTCCCACGGGACTCCTTCCATCGCGTCTTTCCACACACACACACACACACACACACACACACACACACACACACACACACACACACACACACACACACACACAGAACAGACGTCGCACAGGCTTGTAGAAAGTTCACACTAGGGCTTTTCGCACTACCACCACCTCAATCTACACCAGGAGCCGGTTTAATGAACACGGTTATAAGCTATGCTAGCGGAAAGCCCTCCGTTATAACCGTTCTATTAAACCGGCTCCAGCACGCACCATGCACTGACGGGCGAGGGGGGAACGGAGATCAAAAAGGGAATATGGAAGCAACACCACAACAAAATACACTATCTACACCACAAGAACACCACAAAGAACAAAGGAGGCCCACTAGCTGGAGTTACGGCCAATCATGAGACACGAACAGCGAGGTTGCCTCACAGGGCCAGCTATTGGATAACGCTGCTGATCTCACTCCACACTGCGGTTAAGCCGGCGTGACGAGCGCCCCAAAACTCCGAACGACTACGCGCTTGAAGGCGCGTCAGTCGATGAACACTGACGCGCACCACAGCGGGAAGGCACACTCAACACACGATGTTACTGGGCCTCCAACCACACACGGCAGTTATACCCACAGCCACAAATACACAGCCCGGGTAGACACGGTCACAGCCACGATAATACAACACGGGTATACAACACTTTACAGTCACGAAAATACCACACGAAACTAGGTCGCTAGACAAGGGAACAAGAACACAGCCACATATACTACAACACGGGTATACAAGTTACAGTCTCAAAAATACAACATGTATAATATTAAATAATAATATGTATATATTATATAACAGGAATCTCTGTATGGCTAACTTGAACAAGTTCAAGCGATAGTGATAATAGTTTATTGTGTGATTTTGACAGTTGCTAACTTGCTTTTAAAAGCAACAAAGTTCCAACTCTGATAACTTGCTTCTACAAGTAACAATACACAAGTTTACAATAATGAATAAGTTACATACAGTTATTGATTGATTGATTGATGATCGCTTATATAGCGCTATTCTCCGCTCTCTTGAGCAGACTCACTGCGCTCGCCTGTGGTTCTATTGTTGTTGTTGTTGAGTTGATGCTTAATGTCCTCAGATGTCATTTGACATATTAGGGACAAGTTGTGACCAATGCCGAAGCACGGTTCAATACGTAAGGTGTATGCGTGTTTAGCTGTAACCTGCCACCTGCACTTTTGGCAGAATGACCGGGATTTTTTACGTGCTACTGTGGTAACACGGGGGTGGAACGGATACCGAAATAAGAGTCAGCACAGAAAATCGACCCTGGAGAAGAAAATTCTCCCTCCGTTCCAGCAGGGATTCGAACCCGCGACCTTTCAATCACGAGTTCGGCGCTCTAACCACTGAGCTATCCCCGCCCCCCCTGTGGTTCTACGTGAGTGACTAGCTTTTATAGCGCGTTTTTTGAATATCCACTGAAGTGGTGTACTTACAGCGCTGGCATGGCTGGTGCCACATGAAACTGCAGCCGTCTCGGCGCAAGTCCTGTATACACCATACAACCATGCTCCATGTCACTTCATGCAAAGCCACATACGTAAGGTGTATGCGTGTTTAGCTGTAACCTGCCACTTGCACTTTTGGCAGAATGACCGGGATCTTTTACGTGCTACTGCGGTAACACGGGGGTGGAACGGATACCAAAATAAGAGTCAGCACAGAAAGTCGACCCTGGAGAAGAAAATTCTCCCGCCGCTCCAGCAGGGATTCGAACCCGCGACCTTTCAATCTCGAGTCCGGCGCTCTAACCACTGAGCTATCCCCGCCCCCGACTATTACAACAGTAGACCTGTTGTGTTTTGTTGCCTGCCTGTGTGTGTAGTTGTGGTGTGCCTGTGCCTGAGACATCAGTAAGTTGAGTTTGCAACAATGCAGGTGCCTGTTGTCTGCTTCCAGTGACCAGATGTTGTTGTTTTTTCTTTTCTTTTTTTCTTCTTCTTTATTTACCCTGCGCATCACACACCAAGTCAGATAATTGTCAGCAGTGACAGCTCACCTATATATATATATAGGTAGCGGCAGCCAAAATTTAAATTTTACAACAGCAATTTAATTTATGCATTTTCAGACAGGCCATATTGATAAAAGAAAATGAAAAAATGAAAAAAAGTAACTGTTTATCTTAATTAGTTCCAAAGATATAGCCATTCGAAAACAGTTTTGCGTGACAATAAACAGTTTATTACATTTTCTCAAATTTACCCCCCCTCCCCCCCATAGTGGTTCTCATGAACATGGGAGAATCCAAATACTTACACTTTTCAAAAGTATACCTTGGTTGCACTTTGTCACAGCTAAATCATATGGTCAGCAAAGAAAGATGAAACAGAGGCAGAGGGCTGAAGTTGCTCCAAAAAGCAATTCCGAGCTTGCCAATTTGCATGAAACAGCACCTTTGACACCACACAGTGGGTAACATATAGCAATGTCAGCTTTCCCAATGGATTT